>VZRH01002546.1:160848-170973 GCA_013397555.1 Urocynchramus pylzowi
GACCAAGAAAACAAAAAAAAAAAAAAAATAATAGTTCTGTGGAGAGAGCAGGACTATGAGAAAAGAAATGTAAAATTAGAAATATTTCTTCAACATTGCCCTTAATAAAGCACTATAAATCTAAAACACAAATTTGAAGTGGTTAGAAAGAAAAATATTTCAAAAATATATAATTTCACCTTTTTATTTAATCCAAATGATTTGCAACCTAAGGAAAGGGAAGCTCAATGACTTTGCTACTGCATCTTTCCCAGTGTAAGGAGGCCTTCTGGTGGTCAAAACAGAATATTTCTTCTAGAGAGCATTACTCATCCAAATGAATGTGACCTTCTACTCAAATTTATATACATGGCAATTAAAATTCATCCATTGCATAGAAGGCTGTTTTAAGGATTTAAGCAGTGGTTGTTTATGCCTTAACCTTTTGCTGCTACTGCATAAATTTTGTCCTTTTTCAGTCAGCGTATGGGGAACTAAGGCACTTAGCTGGAGTACATAGTGCCAAAACTTTGCTTAAGTGAGATCATAAGGGTCTCACATGCTGTTATCAACCATCAACCCTCTGCATTTTATTTGAACAATTAAAAGTTAAAAGAATTGAAATAATTTTTTTTCAATAAACTTTTTCTTAATAACTTATTTAACCTTAATGTTGATTATCTGAACAGTCACATATCATATTTTTAAGACTCCTGGGCTCTTTTTTTCCCCAGCCTGGAAAATTCACCTTTCATGAAGTACAGCCAGACACTCATCACTATGTCTATTTTGGTATGTTTTATTTAAAATTAGGAAATTTTATGGTATTTAACCCAAAAAGTGTTTGGTGCTAGAACACTTATGTTCTCCATGAATTCAGAGATTACATTATGACAAGAGATTTCTTCAATGTCAGAGCTTCACTTAGAATAAATATTGCCAGCTGACACATAGAGGAAGGGGAAGTTTTTGAGTCCATTGATAGTGAAAATGTCCTCCAACATATAGCAAGCACCAACAATGTTGGAAGATGCAGTTGAATGAAAAAATATATTCTTGCTAGTTTTCAGTACTGTGCCCTGAAGCATGAAGAAATTGACATTGGTATTTTTTCTAGATTCTCAACTGAGCTCTTAAACAAAGAGCATTAGATTTTAACAATAACCAGCAAGGTCATCAACTGCTTGTATCAGATTTTTATGCACTGAACTACTTTAAACTTCAGCTTTTGAAGAAGACACTTGTCTACTTCTCAAAAGAGCCCTAACCTATACTAACAGGTCTGCCACCATTAGCTGGTCTTTGCCTATTGTGAGGGACCTTTTCTGATATTCCAGAGGTAGGTTATTAACCCCTGGTTGCAAGAGGTGATTCTGTTCCTTTCCAGAAAAATTCTCAGCCAGCCAGACATGTGTGAGTTACATCAATCCTGGAAAATTCAACTTAAAGGCACAGCTGCTCTGTAGAACAGCACTGGAATTTCCTAGACGTTCTTCACTGTAGTGATAAACATTTCAGAGGGATGCTATGGTAAATTTGAAATATTGTGTAAGAAATTTAATCTAAACCATAAATCACCAGTCAAATGAAATCCATCCAGAAGTGTTATATAAGGACCTTCCTGTGTTTTCTTTATGCTAGGTGTGGGGTTTTTGTTTGGTTTTTTTTTTTTTTAAAATTCAACCTGTCCTTCAGCATTATTAACTACAGCCATCAGATGGCAGTCCACAGTCAAGTAAGAAGTATATTCCCAGTATTTGGGTAGATTTATGTGGAGAGCAATTGCTTTCAATCTTTTTCTGGAATCCAAAGAAGAGAAACTGATTTCAAGATTCTCCTCCCTTGTTTCAGGTTTTTCAATTCTTTCTGCTTGTGAGATCTGTCCTTTCTTTTCTTCCAAACTTGAATTGCAAAATCACTGTGACTGGGCAAATATGTCCCAAGAGTGACTGGCTTTTCCCTCCAAGTTTTTCCAAAAGTTCTGGCTCACTGACCTGTACTTCTACTGATAAAATATCTAAAAAGTTTAAAATATCTCCTACTCTTCTATTAGGGAATTATGTAGTAAAAAAACCCCAAAACCACAAACAAACAAACAAACAACAAAAAAAAAGAGCTGTTGTAAAGAAATCAGGTGCATTGATATAGGAGAATGACAATTTTATGCTTTGCTTGCATAGAAAAGCATCAGTCTTGTCTACAGGTGGGAAATTGTAGTGGTCATCCTCCTTGTTCACTGGGAACTCATTAAAAAAAAAAAAAAAACACAGAGATTTGTTCACAATTTTTTAAAACGTTGCTTTAAGAGTGGTATCAACTCTGAATACAAATTTTCTCCTAAACTTTTTTCCAGTTCTGGAAACTTTCTTTGGGAGCTCTTTCAGGACCAGAGTTCTTAAGAACAACTGTAAAGCTTCAGTTTAGCCTGCCACTAGTACTGCTCTGTACCTTTTAGGAAACCTGATAATGGTTTGGGGAGAACTAGTGGTAAATCTTACTTTTAAAACCGTGTTAAAAATTGGTTCCTGTAATGTTATGTTTCTTGTTCATGTTCCAAGGACTCCCTTTGTCTTGTTTGTGCACTACAGGAGAGCTGGGACAGGGATTAGCTTTCATGAGAAGAAACCAGGGATTTGATGTAATTTGTGCTTTATTGGCAAAACTCAGTGGGCATTTCTTGTCAAACCATAAGAAGGAGTTAAAAGATGCACTGACTCACAGTGTATCCATCCCAAAGATGCTATCAGCCAGTGATAGATAGGACTGTAAAAACTGAGAATAGGAAATGCTTTGCCTTTTGATCCAGAACAAAAGATGTCTGAGATCCATTCGAGTTTCTTTTTTTTTAACAGTGGGGCCTGTAGCATTTTAAACATATTTGTCTTCTAGCCTTCCTAATTCCCTGGCTACACTGTCAGATCAGACAAAATTTATTAGTGTCATGAATATTTTGTTAGTTCCAGTGTTCAGAGTTTGCCTTGCAAACTCCTTGTTCAGAGTTTATCCTCCAATACATCTTCCTTTACAGCCAAAATGTAACTTGGTACAAAATACCTATTGGAAAGCCAAAAGCAGCCTTCTTTAACATTATGACTTGGCTTCTGGCTGTAAGCCAAGCTGAGAAGGTTCATGAATCTCAAAAAATACAGATTATCTTAACACACGTTAGAAAAGACCCTTGCTGGCCAGCTCTCTGGATGGGAGATTTACCAGCTGGTAAACAGTGGTAGCTCATTGATCCCAGCTGCCTCCTAACATACTGGCCTGTTTATTCTCTCTAAAACATGATATTTTTCCATGAATTTGATGATCATGTATTTGACAGTCACTTCTCCACACTCACTACAGGACTGTAGCCCCACTTTATTGAAGATTCTTACCATGATCTTTCTGTCTGTCAGAACGTGTTTCTGATAATAAAGCCTTAATGTTACTGTCTGATCAGGATGGAAGTGGAAGCAGAACATCCTTCTTGCCCAGTTTAGCACTAAAATCATCTTTACAGTGGTCGCATAAAACAGAGAGGCTGTGCACACAGACACTAGCCTTGTTATTCAAACAAAATATCATTTACATCCAATCACAGTCTTTCCTCAAAGTACTTAGAGATTTTTAGATGCAGGCATGCAATGGACTCAGCTTAAGCTTATTACAATGCAGTCATCTCTCAGGTTACTGAAGAGGTCTAATGAACAGCCCATGAAGACCATTAGCAGACTTTTCATGTCCCATTACTTCCTCTGATATTTCTAGAACAGTCACATAAGGGTAAGTATGCTTTTGACAAAACAGTCTTATTCTAGGGTGTAAAGGCCTTTTGGTAATGCTGCGTGACATTGCCAGATTTTCAGCGCCTTTCCTCGTGATGTGTCTGTGAATAAATTTTCAAAATAAGAAAACACCCTTATCACCCTTATTGCTGAGTATCTGAATACCTCCAGGGTCTCTTGCTCATATGTGATTAATGACTGCTTCACTCTATTTCATTGTTTTCATGGTATTCTGGGATTAGTAATGAAATGGCCTTGCTCTCCCCATGAGGACAGCTATGGACACATATATGGCTCCAGTGAGCATAGGGCAGGCCAAGAGAGTCTGAAAAAGCATCAGACATGTGCAAACTAAGAATAGGATCTGTAGAAGACAACCTGAAGAATTTGGGTTATTGTATGGGTGAGATATTTCTCTTCATATTCATTCATTTATGAGTATAGAGGCTCCATTCCAAGGTATTCTGAGATTTTAATTTGACAATGTCTATGTGCATAAAACAATGTACCTTTAAAACAACTACACCAAGGGAAAGCTTATATTTTATTAATTTTACTAGTTAACTATAAACAAGTGGTTCCATTTTTGAACAGGACATTTCCACATGGAAACAATGAAACAATTGTACTATATTAATGCTGCTACTTGAACGTAACATGTAAAATAGTATGAAATTACAATCAAATCATTGATGCAGATGAGTCAAACTGTTGTTTTCAATTTCTTAATCGTTTTTAAAATGGCTTATGCCATCTTAACTTCTCATTTGCTTCATTTACTTCATTTTCCTGCATGAAAATCTTGGGTTTATTGCATTAAGACAGCAGCATTTCCAAGAAACTTGATTTTTCATTATATCCAGCCAGAAGCCAGAAAGATATCTGGATTCTTGTTTAGAAATTACTATAGAGGTTGTTATCAGTTACACCTATAAGTTAGTAGGTTATAAGGACTCTCTAAAGAATAGGCAGGATTTACTTTTTGAAGACATATTTAAAGAGTCTCTTTTCTTCCTCAGGAGTATAACTATTTTTTCTGACCTTTACTATCCAAGCCCATTTGGATTCTGGACATGCTGAAAAATCCTTCTTTTTCAAAGTTATCCGAGGTGCAAATGGAATTAGAAGTTAAAGCTTTTCTGTGTCTTTCACAGTAACTTTGCTACCAGGTACTTTTCAGGAGTAAAATAAACAGTACACTGAACGATATTTAGATGTTCTTATATAGGTGTCTAATGCAATAATGGTTCATTCATAACCTGAAATAGGTAAAATACATTGGGTAATTGAACATCCTTGCACAGTCTTACTACAGCTAGGAGAAGTATTCCTGTTGCATAGTGCTGCTGCCACATCTCACACAGAGACAGCTGCTGATCACTTGAGAGTTGTTGTCTTAGTGCAGCTATGGAAGGTTCCTGTGTAGAAAATGAATACTTGTAGCTCATGTAAAAAAGATCCATTGTATATGCATGGAAAGTTTTTCATATTGAAAATAAAAAAAAAAAATACGCTTTTGATCTGTGAAATTAGACTACCTAATTATTAATACAAATTGATACAGGAAGAATCCAACTCTGTTCTTCTCCCATCTTCTCTCAATGCAGAATGTATATATTTTTGACAGCCAGAATTATGTGCCAGAAATTTGGTATTCTTGACTACTCTGATACATCCAAGAAACATACAAGAAGCATAAAAGAATCGAGCATTTGCTATGTATGTTGCCACATGCAGCCTTGTTGAAGAGCTGACATTTGCAGTGTTATCCCTTGTACGGCTCTAAACCTGTCCTTGCTTTTGTGAACACCCAAAGTCAGCTGTCTGACCACGTTGTAAGAGGGCACTAGGCCATCTGAACAGGTGGCCATGAGCACTGACACAGAAAGATGCTCCTCACGTGTGCTCACCAAGGGCATGATTTCCTGCTGGACCATACTGAGCTCATGCACAGATAGAGGGATGTGCACTCATTAATCCAGCTCTGAGCTGTATTAAGTTTAAAAATAGCTTTTGTGGCAGCATGGTGATAGTTTCTGACCCACTTAAATTTAGCAGAACAGCATATAAGCAACAGAGATTTCTGGTAAGCCTTCAGTGATCAGCAGAACGGATAAGAGTAGTTTAGTCCAGCTAGCACAGAGATAGTTACTAGTCTTCCAGAGTGGAGAGGAAAACCACCAGCAAGATTTGACAACAGCATTGATAAGCAAGCAGACATGGGTCATCTCTGAATGAGTTTATGCCTCTCAACAAGGACCTGAGTGTATTATTAATATGAAAGCTCATCCTGTAAAATTAAATATAGTTTAGATGGTTAAGGAGTAAAAATGTGCTACAAACTAAAAATATATTTCAGAAAAAAATACATTCACACTAATAGAGCGGTTTCCATTCACTAAGAGGAGCAGTTTTGTACATGTTAAAATGTTGCATATTAAAAGGCTAGTTCAGATATAAATTCATATATCATTGCTTCACATATTGCTGTAGTCTAACCCTTAGCAGGAATGTAAAGCAATGTAGCTTCATTAGAGGAAACAGAGGCACACGTGTTTACATGTCCAGCAGCAGCAGGAGCAGGATTGTATGTTGCAGTCTCTTTATAGTGCAGCAAATTAGATGGGAATCCTTGCCTATAGCCTTAGTCACAAATATTCCATGACGGAATGACAGGAGCGGGTGAAGGTCGTTTCAAATTATGTTGTGACGTGGAAAGCACACTCAGTCTTTTTTGCTATATCCAGTATGCCCAGTTGTGCCCAGGGAGACCCGTCCCACACTAAGTAGAGCAGCTCCACAGAGACCACTGTTTCAGAGATGCAAGGGTGCCAAAGATTTCCAAAAATATTGATGTAATTGCTTGAATGAAAAGAAGCCAGCATCAGAGAAGTCATATCCACTTGGAAAACATTTGTCCTTTTGAAATCAGGATTCTCTGGAGTTGCTTCATACACATGTACCACTGATCTCTTACACATTCTTAATAGAGTATGTGGCATTTCACAGATGTTTCCCACCAGAGGCATATTGACATTTCAGAGCTTGCTGTAATAATAGTAAGTGATTGTGAGCTAATGACTTCTCAGTTTCACTTAGCTCTTTTGCAAAGCCTATTCTTGGCTGAAGCTATTCTAAATGCAAGCCACTAGAAGGCAAACAAGCAACATCTGGTTTTCCAAGGCAGGGACTGAAACTGTTGCAGGAGTGGAGTGCATGTATTCATTCCTGCTAGCCTTGTTTCCATGATTTGTCTGTTTTCCCCCTCCCTCTGTACATGGGGCTTACTAATATTCAGGTACAAAAGAACTTGTAAAAACAAGAATGCTATATATTTTAAAGTGCACACATTTTCATTTAAAGTGTTTTGTTTCATGTAAGGACTGACAATGCTTAACAGCATTCAATAAGAAGTACTTCAGTAAGATCCAATTCATCTCCATGCAAGAGTGCTAATGAAGAGGCTGTTGATGAGAGTACTTTTTAAAAAGCAAATCCTTTGCAATTGGGACCACATACACTTGCACTTATCTGGTGTCAGTAATTCTGGAAGTAACAGCAGAAAACATACTAACCCTAAGATTATAGGGGATTTTTGTGGGCAGACCTGCAATATAGAATATAGGAAATCTGTCACTTCACCAGCTGATTTCAATAGCTGTAGTCAAAATAGAGAAATATATTTTATAAATAGGCCCATTTGTGTTGTACGATTGTGAGAAATCAGTATCTATTCTAAAGCTGAAAAATTGGTCCACTGCTTAACTACTTTAACTACTTTTTAAATTGCATCTCCCTTCTAGGCTAGATTTATTTAATATTATCTTCTATTAGAGACTGTTACACATTTGTGGGATTAAAGAGCTGTGTCTTCTAATCTTACTGTTACGGGAATTTATAGACTATATTCCTGTAGCTTCTTCCTTTCTTCAAGTTAAATGGACTGACCTTCTTAGGCTTTATATTAAACATATATTTTCTAATTCTTTATTGTTCTTATGGTTCTTTAATTTTTTTTTTTCATACAGAACACAGCTAATGGAATAAGAGCAATTGTAGGAATGCCATCAAGGGAGAGGGAAGAAGAAAAGAAGAGGCGGGCCTTGCACATATTTTGGTTTTCCTTAGTCCTTAAGTCTGTATATATCCTTCATCAGAAATGTGCTCCAGATCACACTTTTTCATTATGAGCTAAGCTTTCTTTCTAAGTATTTCCTGGTATGACATCAATTCTTTTCCAAAGTCAGAAAGGTGGAGTTTCTAGAACTTGAAGTGTGTTTGGTAGAGTTAACTGATGCAAGCTATTAACAAGCTGAGCAGACACTCTCCACTCATTTTCATCCCCTTGACAGAGCTAAATTTGGATAGAAATGTTAATGATCAATACCAAGGGGAAAGTCAATGATGTAGGCACAAAAAAGAAAGGCAGCAAGAAAACAGCTGCTGTTGTTGTACACCAAATGAAACTGTAGCCAGTGGTGCGTAATTGGAAAGTCATGGCTTCTTGTTGGCCTCAGTACACCTACTTTTTGGCTGCTTGCCAGTCAACAAGTTATTCAAATTACTCAGTGACCACTAGTCCAACATCTCCATTACATACCACCTCAGAATTTTTTTATATGGCTGAAAATTTCTTGTGATTATTTTTTCCAAGTCAGTAAGAAAAATGTAAATGGAAGACAGCTAGAATTCCTGTGTATTCTTCCTCGTATGCTCTCTAGGAATATCTGTGCTGAAGAAATGAGGCAACAGCAATTTTTAGAACAATAACATGGCAGGAACTCAGGCTGGCACAGTAGAACAATTCTGCACTCCATTTTGTTGTTCAAATTACTTCAAAACCCTGTTCTGTTGTCATATGTCAGCAGATTTTGTACCAATTAAAGTCTAAAATAAATGAGTCTTTTCTAAAGCATTTAGTCATTGCTTTACTTTCTATGTATGGTATAAATTTTAGGCACCTCTTCTTGTCTGACCACTGTTCATGACAGCTGTTAATGAATGATGATTGAGTAGCAAAGATTTCTAGCCAGACACCAGTCAGCTACATTCATGTTAATTGTAGGAAGAAGTTGAAAACAACTTAGCAATTTGGATAAATGAGGAGGAGAATCAATGGAGAGCATTCATAACTATAGAAAGGCAAACATCATTAAAAGCTTTATCTTAATCATACTGCCTGCTTTCATTTGAGTTCTCTAAACAAGCAGTCCACGTGTTGCATTACCAGCACATCCATCCCAGCCCTCTGGCTATTCCTGTGCTGAGCAGGGAGATGGCAGACACTGCCGGCTCCACCAGGGACAAATTGGCATTCCTTAAGGAAAAAAAAAGTAATACATATCAATCATTTACTGTTTGCAACTGAAAGTGGAAAATATTTCATTAAATAATGCAGTAATCTTTGAAACCTCTTAGAAATCATAAAGATAAGTCACAGAGACCAGTGTGTCAAACACACACAGTAATACAACACTGAAAAACATTGAAAAAAAGAGTTTATATAAGTAGTGCTCGTTGTTTGCCTCTTGCCATAGACATCCTTTATTAGAGGAAGATCATCTCTCAAAAAACTCTGAAGCCTCTTTGCAAATGTTCTGTGGAAACATTTTCCGTATTAATATTTCATCTATTTTTTTATAAACTGCTGAAACCTTCAGACTTAATTAATGTTTGTTAATCAAAGTCCTTTTCATGACAGTATAGCATTGCTGTCTGCTTCTAAATGTATGCAAGTAAAATCAGAGGTGTTTGTCTGAAAAGGAGTTTCTGGAGATATTTCATTAAGGAATTTCTGGAATTTGTTTTAAAGCTAATGCAAAGGACAAATCAACTCTGATTTCAATTAAAGAAAATTACTGAATTCTCACAGGCTACTTTTTCAAATCTTTTCATCAAAGACTTTTTTCAAAAAATCCAATATCCCTCACATTAATCACATAAAAACAATTAAATCTTTGCCACAGAATAGAAGGGTGTGTGTCAATGATCTAAGTATTTTGACATGCAAGTTCTGTGGTTAAAAAAAAAAAAAAATCAAAATACAGATTGCGGGCATGCTTCGTTTTCTTATTGTTTTGCACACATTAAATGAACAAACAACTGATATGTGTTTTTATTGTATGTTAACCAAAATGTCAGTTGCAACAGATATGACTTTACTGTGAGCATACCCATGGTTATACAAAATATATAATCAATAGCCCTCACCTTAAGAGAACTTCTAAATTGATGTTGCATACATATATACATATATATGATGTATAAAAAACCTGAATACTTTAGGAACTGCCATGGTTAATTTTTACATGTTTGGTCTAATTATATACAGACTGTATGGCTGCCACTTTCTATGCGTTAAATATTTTAATATTTA
>VZRH01002546.1:171021-200409 GCA_013397555.1 Urocynchramus pylzowi
TATAAAAATATTTAATATTTTATGTATTGTAACCTTTGGTGGTTTTTTTAGGGGGTATAGGGACTTGAGATGTATTTTGAGTTGAATAGTCCTTGCAAACAAGTAAATCAATGAAAAGTTGTGTGGATATGTGCCTCCTAATGCCAAGCATTGATTGTAAGATTAATTATTTTGTGCATGAGTGGAAACAATGCATTTTCTGAACAGTAAAATCCCAAAGAAGTCATTCCTTCTCTGTAAAAATCAGTGTCATACAGCAGAAATCCAACTACCAGAGGTTAGTTTTACTTTGATGTACAGAAGTGTACTTCTGTGTGCAAGTAAATATAACACAACAAAAAGCAACTTGTTTGGCTGACACAGATGCCGTGGTACCTTCCCTTCTGAAAGGTCCTTCTTTCCCTTTGGTTGTAGCCGTGGTACTGACAGGAAAGTTACTGGCTGTGTGTTTCACACCTGGATTGCAGAGAGAGCAAACTGCTTCTGAGTTCAAATTGTCAGCACTCAGCTAGGAAGTGAGATGTTCTGGGTGAGACTAAAAGTAACATCTGTTCATTTGTAGCTCAACAGTACATTTTGAGCCTTCTACCATGCATGCTTGCTCTCACTCAACCTCCTTCTTCCCCCTGACCCTGGTCAATCAAAGCCAGAAATGTATGTTGAGACAAGAACAGTTTAATAAATGAAAATAAAGTCAAATACAATAATAATGGTAAATAATAATAATAATAAAAAGGGGAAAAACAAGTGGTGCACAATGCACTTGCCCACCAACCACTGACTGATGTCAGAATCCCTTTCCCAAATCCAAATCGGCCACATTCCCTGCTAATTCCTCCCAGTTTATACACTGGGCTGGATGCTCTGTGGTGTGATATATCCCCTTGGTCAGTTCAGGTTACCTGCCCAGCTATGTTACTCCCACTTTCTTTTGTGAACCTCCTCACTGGCAGAGCAAAAGACAAGGAGAAAAGTCCTTGACTTAGGATAGACACGACTTAGCAAAAAACCAAACCAGCAGTGTGTTATCAACATTTGGATCCAGAATGAATCCAAAACACAACACTGTAACAGTTGCTGAGAGGAACCTACCATATCCTAGCCTAAATCAGGACAATGCTACACCTGCCTCCAGTAGAAATAACGCTGGGGTAAGTGCTCTGCCCTTCTCTTTGCTGCCTGCAAGACACGAGGCTGCATTGCAGGCCTGGAGCTGGGGTGCCCTAGGAGGAGTAGGGACCAGGATGGAAGCAGAGAAATTGCTCCTGGAAAAGCCTGCCTCCAGCAGTCTCCTGTCAGGCAGGTAAAGGTGGAAGGATGAACTCTAACCTGCTGAGAACTGGCTGTGCCCACCACTGAGGAAGAACGGCATGAGCCTCGCCAACACAAATCAGCCCCACCCCAAAAACGGTGCTTTCTAAGTGAGGAAAAAATAAATTTTCACTGCTGCAGCAGGGTTTGCTCTGGCATGCAGTGTAGCTCTAGTCTGGCCAAATAATTATATCTTTCAGCACAATTTGGGAGGCCCAGCTGTTGAGGTGAGAAAATATTGGAGTTTTTTCTGTTTTCTATGTTTCCCCCTCTGTATTAACAATCTGAAGATGCTGTTTTACAACAAGTATATTGTTGGGTTTTCAACTGTCACCAATCACTGTCCCTTGAGATTTCATTTGAAATAATGTTATACAGTGGAATTCCCTTTTAGTCTGACAAAAGGTGGCATTGAATCAAGATTTGCTAAACTCTGCTAAACTTCTCAGGGTTTTTTTACCTTTTTTAAATTAAAAACCACAGCCATAATATATTAAGATCACCTTCTAGCTTTTCTTTGAGATGAGTGCCAGTAATCTGTGCATTTCAACACATAACATCACCAGAGGATTAAAAGGAAAGTCTTTCTAAAGGTGTTTAGTGACTCATCTCCCAGTGGTGTTGTAAGAATTAATTAGCTAATGCCAGTACAGCATTATATAAATGCTAAGTACTATTGTTGACAGATAAAGGTTATGAGTGCCAAGTGGCAACATGAGCTTTGTTATGGAGAGTTGTCTCTCACTCTCAAAGCAGAAGAGACCCCTCTCAGGAATGACATGATAAATCACTCTTACTGACTTTTCAGCCTTTCTCTTTCACAGAATTACTGAAGATGACACGAGTCATACTGGTGGGTTTTGTGACAGCAGTCCAGGAAGGAATTTCAATATGCTAAAAGTCAATTAGGTAGAAGTTTCTCTACCATTAACTGAATCACAGAGCAATATCCCACAGAGAGAACTGTCAAGTCCCATTTGTCTGCAGCTCAGCAACCATGCACTATGTAATCTAGGATCAATAAACCAAAACCTGGAAGGGGCACAAGGCACAACACTACCACTTTTTTCTGTTCCAGCCATTTAGAAACCTATGCACTTATGGTTTCAGCCCCCAGAAGGAGTCAATGCAAGCAGCTGTAAATGTATATTCGGCTCATTTTCCAGTAACACAAGCAGTGATCATCAATCTTAAATGACAAGTTTTAGCCATGGCTACTTAACTACTCTGATTCAAGTAGCTGCTTTCCAGTGTGTTTATATCTTTATATTCTAGAGTGTATGTGCAGAGCTGATTTTCTTCAATTTATATTATTTTAGCAAATAAAATCACCAGAAGTGATGGATTGGTTAGTGAGGCAATTAAATAGGTTACAATCTGCAAAAAAAAGTATAAATAGTCATGTGCACTTGAGTTATAAGCAATCTCTCTCCTATTCCCTTGTTCCAGCCTACACAATATGCTAAACATAATTATTTGAAGACTTCCTGATTTTCAGTTGGGAAAAACAATGAGACTGAGCATCATGCAGAATTCAAACATGGCAAACTCATCATAGATTACTCTCTCTTTCGTCGCTTTCTAAAAGTCTTAATTTTACTTATTTTCCATGCCTCTATCTAAAGTTGCCCTTTTACCCAACACCAAAATACTATAGCATATGAGGCACATCAGCATGTCTCACAGCAAGAGAGTAATCAGGTTTTATTTTTTTTTCTCAGTCTTTTCGTCTGAGAAGACCCTTGCGAAAAAGTGATGCATTAACAAAGTCATTGCCTAAAATTTCATCTTACGAAAATTTCCACCACGTTTTACCTCTGCTAGTTCCCTGTCTCAACAAAATGAAACAAAAAATAAAAGCAAAACCAAACAAAAATAAAAGCAAAAAAAACCCTATCAGAGTTGTTAGTCTAAGTGAAAGAAAACATAGATCCAACTAAATTTTGACTGACAAAATAAAATCAGACCTTTGATCATAACTTAATCCTATGATTACCACCTAACAGCCTGCTCAAAAAGGGCAACTAAGACAAGCAAACTGCATTAAAAGTACATACATAATAAATGCTTGCATAGGAACAGGATGTTAAGGCATCATCTGTGATGAATAAAAAGGCTTTGGCCAGAAAATAAGTCAGTCATTGCCAAAATATTGACATTTTTCTAATCATTTCAGCATCAGGGCCAATTCAAATATTATTTAAAATTTATGAAAAATATATTAATTAGTGTTTTCATTTGGAAAATTTTTCTGAAGGTAATCAGTTTCATCATTTGCCAAAAAATCCAGTTAAACATTTCTTGGGTTTGTATTGCATTCCTGCTTTCTCATTATGCTAGAATAAAAACCTCTCCAATAACTTCTATTTTCTTCCTACTTGCTGTACTTACACTCTGTAATTAAATACTCTGTCATCTTGTTTTAATAAGCTAAACTCTGCATCTTTATGGTCTTTCCATTTTCTTCAGTCTTTTAATTATTTCTGAAGCTCTTCATTATGCCCTGCCCTGTGAAGAACAACCCATACAACACAGAGGTGGAAAAGTTTTCCCCTGACTGCACTAATACTTTTCTTAAAAGGGATTTATTTTACTACACAGTCCATGTTATTTTGTATGACTGTCCCACCCTCTACCCTAATTGTCATGCTGCCGCCCCTTCTATCATCCCCAGTAGAAGAAGCACTGCATGGTTCTCTGTGCAGACTTTCTGCAAAGCTTCAGGAAAAGCATCTCCAGTGAGATGTAGTGAGAGCAATTCCCTCTGGTGATTGTTTTGGTGGGCTGCAGTTAGATAGCTCTTAAACTGTGTAATGCAGTATGCTTGATTCACCCTGTATAGCATTTTTTTTTAAAGAGAAAGCCAGGTGTTACCGACTCAAGTGTCCAGAATATGTCAAAGCAGACTATGAGTTTGGTAAAAAAATGAATTTTCATGGAAGTAATATTCTCACTGAAGAAAAGCATAGTTGTTTGACCATTTTCTATAGAATAACATGGAGTTGTACTGATAATATTTGTATTTTTCTATCAGTGGAATACCATTTTTCTTATCATAGTACCTGGGAATGAGGACATGTGTAATTCTCCACATATCTTGGGGTCATCTTACTTGACTTTTGAAAAACTGTTACAATATTACCACTCAATATTACCAATTCTTGCTTGTTCCTAGTACACCAAAATTTAAAATTTAGTAATCAGATCAGGGATTGCTTCCACCTCAGGCTAGTGAATGCAAGTTGACTGTTCCTATACAGTTGAATTGCTAACCTAGCATCAAATTTGAATAAACTTTGCTAATACACCATGTTTCTGTGCCTCTTATCTTTGGTATGCTTGTTTCATCCCATATATTTCTGCAGAAAGCAACCCAGAGAGCTGTGGTCAAGTAATGAAGTTTTACAACAATATTCATAATTAAATACTCAGTTCCCCAAACCCAAAAATGTACAAGTGCTGTTAGTCCACTGGTTATTGCGTTAGCTGTGCATATAAATGAGTGACTGAACATGAAAATACTCAGATTTACATTTTCCTAATATTGTGCTTTTTTTCCTTTAATTTAATTTTTTAAATTAAATTAAATTTTAATTTAAAAATTTAATACAAAATTTTTCTGCCACAATACCATCCATTTTTGGAAAATGGTGCCTATTCCCTGATTTCTGTTTAATCTGTGTGATTCCCTATAATCCTGTGTGGCATTTCCTTGGTACCAAGTTAGCTGCAACACTCTCCACCCTCTTGATGTCCTCCAAAAGGTCTCTTGTCCAAATTTCTATTTAAAATCTTGTATTCCTGGGTTGGTGTGTAGTTCAATAATTGTGCATCATGACTCCTATCTGCACATAATTCACCTCAATTCATTCAAACAAAGCCTTTTACTGTCATTTTTCCTGGAATTTGTATGGCACACCAAACAAATTAAATTAAATTAGAATTAATTTAATTTTATGCACTACTTTGTTGAAAACTAGAGTGCTGCTCTATGAGATTACTTGGGAGTGTGCAGCACAGAGACTGCTCACCACTTTAGCTGGAGACTGGAAGTGAGTGCCTCTGTGATACATTACCAGGGGATGCAGGGTGAATGTTTTCAGGATGAGAGGAGGGAAACAATCTGAGGAATACTTCTGTATCACTCACAGCTAGCGTGTAGGCTGCTGCCAAATGGTGGTTATTGTCTTCCTTCCTGAAGCACGAGTGAACACTGCAGCACAGTGCTATTTTCAGCTCCTTGACAAGATGATTACAATGTAAAGTCATGCTGCGTGACCAGCATGCCAGGTGTTCGCTGTTCTAGCTCTGCTTTTATTACTTTGGGGATGAGAGAATGATGAAGGGAAGGATTGGAGTTAGATTTTCCAACAGCAGGTCAGCTTAGATAGTTGGGCTATATTTACTCAATGCATTGGTATAACATGTCTGTCGTTTTCTTTGTCCTACAAATAAAAATTAACTGGAACAAGATTAGCCAAAATAAAATGCTGTCTGTTAGGAATTTCCAAGGCAAAGTTTGCACTTCTGGGAGGTTAAATAGCACCAAGTTAGGTAGGCTTTCCCTGAGCAGAGCAGGTATTGAGAAGGTTGCAGTTGAGCAAACTCCCCAAACCACACAGTGTTCGTGCTCACAGGCACACAAGGGTTGGAAGGCAGAGGAGAGATGTAGCACAGATACCTTTTCCTTCCAGGCCTTTAGTCCCCTGCCAAGTCTATAAAAACTAGAAAAATTACAGATGACCCTTGCAATTCTGGTTTTTAGTATGCTTTCTTTTCAGTCGGAATTTGAAAGAGATCAGATACACCAGTTCAAAATCAAATAGCTGTAACAATTGATGACTAACAACTAACATGTTTTCTCCTGAATGTTTGTTTTGTATACTGTGATCAAAAGACATTATTCGGATTCTGGTTTCACAGCAGCAAAATTTTCCAAGGTTATCTTGCAACTAAGAAGTACAAATCTGTTTCAAAACACCTATTTAAATCCAAAAAGACTATTTAAATCCAGATACACTTTAAGATATCTGGCCCAGATTAGCACTTTCCCTTTCTGATGGAAATGGGTCAGAGAACAGTATGAATGGGGCAGCAGTAGATTCTTACAGTGACTTTTTTTCAGGCTTAGGAGGTTAAATACGTGTAAGCAGTCCCAAAGGAAAAGAAGCACTGATGATATTAGCTAACAAGGACTTCAAAGAATCTTTCAAAATTTATCAGTCTAAAGGCAAAGTGATAAATGGCAAAATAAATTTATGACTCTACAGAAAATAAAGTTCCATATAGAAAATAAATTAGTCCCAAAGCCATTTGTGATAAAGTAAAATAATATCAGTAGTTTTTTTTAAAATTTGAGTCACAAATTTTGATTGCCTTTGAAAGAAATTCCAGGGAAGTTTCATCACAATTCTTGGATTGAAAGACTTTTCAAAAATCCTCACAAAATTATCACACAAGTTAGGAAAAAGCCTTGTGTTGGTAGCGGCATCAGAGGAGAAATAAGCTCTATCATTAGACTATGGCCTGATAAAATAGCATGAATGACCCACTTCTCATTGACACAAAAATCTTCTTTAGATCAATTGTATGCATTCAAAAGAGCTCTGACAGGGACCAAACCAGATCAGCTGCCTGAAACACCTCTATCTAGTCTTAGGCTCAACCCAGTGCAGATTTATGGTCTTCTAATCTTCCTTAACCATATACAGCACTGAAAGTGGGAACTAACTTTGTAAGGATTGAGAGCCAAGAAGAAATTCACCAAAACTACTAGAATTTGGTTATTCACCTGTACAATCATGGAGATCACTCATCTGACAGATTTATTCTGCAGTTACTTATGGTGAAAAAGGAAAGGCAGTCTGACCTGCATGATGCCTCAATTCCCTGAGCCTCACTGAGGCAGTCACAGACATGAACAAAGACTCTCAAGGCAGAGAAAAAATCTACAATCTCAGTAAACAAGTAAACTTTTAAAAATATCTCACATTTTCAATCCATTCTTTTCCTGTTCAAACATTTAGCCACCACTTACCATGTTGACATGTTTGTTGTCACAGGAGAAACTGTGATTTGGGGCAGCTGAAGTGTCTCTGATGAAAGCCTGTGTATTTGCAAAGAATGTACACAAAGCTCCATTTCCCTGAATGTGGTGGGAACAAACAGCAGAAGGTTATTTCCTTGCTCAGAAATCTAGCTTTCCATTTTCAGTAGGCACTCTACTCAACAGAAGCTTTTTGTCTTGGCTTTCTCCCTGGGCCACCCACATCACCTATTTGTTTTATCCCAGTTTTCTGGTTATTTCTAAACACATAGCTCCTATCAGTTAATGTCTCAGTCAGTGAATATTTAATAATTTTCCAGAAAGTTCTTTGTTCTTCACAAATTAGTTCATACTTCAGCTTGTCTTTGTAGGATAACTGCCTGGGTGGTTGCTTCTACTGTTTTTAGCAAATTTACTTCATACAGGAGCTTAGCTGCCGCTTCTTGTTTAGACTGAATGGAGGGTGCCTCCATAACCAGGGGATTAATGAGGCTTGGAATTTTCTGCAGATCAAAGACAAACTTAATGGCAGCCATTAACATCTTCCAGCACTTGAGCATAGCATTCTTGAGAAAAAAAGAAAAGCATATAATGATCAAGCCACAACATCACCTAATCACCCCCACAACATCACCTAATCACCCATTTCTCCTTATTGCAGTGTTTCCCTTGGGACATCATGTGATGCTACACTTCAGACAGAAAATTAAATGAAAAAGGGGAAAAAATCTTTTAAAAGATAACAGAAAAAGAAAGCTGAAGGACATACAGCATAAACAAATAGACTTGAGAGGAAAGGGAGAGAAACAGTAGGATTGTAGCTTTCCACAGATAAAATTCAGCATCTATGGGCTCTGATTTATACGGGGCAATAAATGAAAAATGATGTTTGCAGTATGCATTCAGATTTAGTTTTATGCCCAGCCTCTCTTAGACTATGATTGCCTCTTAACAGCTCCTAAACTATGGTAGTTTTGGTCTTGGTGTCCTACAGTCAGTAGGAATTGGCATTGGTTTATCATACTGTGAAATATTCCAGCAGTTCAGGAGCTGCTTATGAAGAAAATAAATCTTATCCTCTTCAAGGAAAACAGCCTTCATCACAATCATTCAACTTTAACCTTCTGGAGTGCTTCTATCAGAGTCCTAAGACAGACAGATATTTCCTGGTAAAAGAGCTGTGAACAGAATGATCTCAGCCATGGGAAAGAAATTAATAATCTCGGCACAGAAGTTTCCCTGGGTGAAAAGGCAAATTATATTCACCAAATACTTACTATTTGCACAAATATAACACTAGCAAAGACTGTAATTATGCTGCTGGATGTGCCAGTTTTCCCAGACCTTGAGCACAACATGCACATATCTGTACTTGACGTGCATGCACAGCACTTTTGGCAGGCTGGGCTTGCCATGTTTGCTCAGACATTCTGTGTTTTGGCAGCTGCCCATCAAGTTATGGAAGCTGGATGTCACACCAGGACCTGGGGCCTGAGAGCCCTAAATCCACCCATTGTGAACAGCAGTGAGTGTGGGCACAAAACTGTAAGGTGTTTTAAGGAACATGCAAGTGCCAGCTGCCTCTGAGTACCTCCAGGAAAAACCCGACAGGAGCAGAAAAACAGACTGATTGCTCTGTGATGTAATCCCAATAAATTTCCTCATTTTTCAACACAGACAATACAAAAGAAATAATAAATGGGGTCACTTATCCACTGCTACACTGACAACTTTTCTCCTTAGCAAATTAGTCTGGACAAAGCCATAATGGTACAGAACTTTACATACAGTTCATAAGACAAGTCAATTATTCCTCTACCAAGCACTGCATTCATGTAGTGATAAGACTTTCAGGGAACTTCCTGTCCAAAGTGAGAGGAACAGTCTGGGTAAGCCTGTGAATAAAACTGGAAAGCAGGCAAATTAAATGAAATACTATCATGCCTTACCTAGGTACTTTTGCTTAGTTTTGTACTGCTATTTTCATTTTACTTAGCCAAGGTTTTGGGGTTTTTTCCAATTAATTGCCTAGTTTCTCTTCATATTTGCAAATAATTCAAATAAATAAGGGCAAAGTAACAGGAAAAATTTAATTTTAGTCATTATTGCAAATTGCTTCAGTTCCTGATGCACATACACAGATAATGCACATACACAGATACTAGCTATTCACAGCAGGAAAGGTCCAATAGGGCTTTTCTGACCCAGTTCAGTGCCACATGTTTTGAAAACTAAAATTGTGAACTAAAGCCATCTTCAAATATTAATAAGCAAATAAAATAGCTAAATGAAAAATAAAAAAAATAACTTAAGAGATAATTTTTTTTTTCTAT
Organism: Urocynchramus pylzowi; assembly: GCA_013397555.1. Lineage (NCBI taxonomy): Eukaryota > Metazoa > Chordata > Aves > Passeriformes > Fringillidae > Urocynchramus > Urocynchramus pylzowi. The sequence goes on from VZRH01002546.1 coordinate 180,712, forward strand.
AACAGGATAAACAACATTCTCAATAAGAGTATTTAAGCTTTTGTTATAAATCATAAAGATGTCTATGTCCAGCATTTTAAAAATTTAGTGAGAAGTTTCAAATTTCTGGTTTCAGCTCTCTTAAAGAGAAATAACTTTGATCTTTTCCATAATTCAATATTTTTGTATTATCTCAACTCCAAAGCGGGCGTATTTCAATGCCTTGGTAATAATTTTTTTGCAAGATATCTGAAATTACTAAGGCTCAGGAAATATGAATTATATAGGAAAAGCAAGAACAAGAGCATCTAAGGTTGCCACCATGTGGATCCTTAAGCTTGCTGAGCCTCAGGAAATCTTTTAATGTTGACAGGGCAATGGTTTGGCTGACTGCCTGAGCAATAGGTGTAAGCATGCCAGAAATGCATAACTGAGGCAGGAGTCATCTGCTGGCCAGGTACATTAGTGCTCATTCTTTGACAGGTTTTGTCATTGGATCAGAATGACAGGTTTATAGTCTCCTGTAGGTGGGTGAGGAGTAATAAAAAATAATCATCTTGGGGTGAAGGGAAAACATGACAAAACACGTCCAGGTTGTTATGTCTCACAGGCAATAGAATAGCAACTCCATGCTCCCAGCTTTATTCAGAAGTCCATGTGAAAACCACTCTTGTAAGCATGCATTTCCCACTGGAGGGAGAAGAGGGGAAAGGCAACACAGAGGAGGAGCAAGACGCTGAAGATGGGGCCTCCATGTTAACAGTTGAAAAGAAAATGTAATTTTACTTCTGCAAAGTGTCTGAAAATCAGCAAGATCTCTTGGGCTGAAGTAGTGAGAGACATGGAGTAAGTTTTAGAGAGCTGGTGCAATTTCTCTTTACTGGTTGAACTGCTGAGTAGACTGCCCAGAAATCAGAACATACAAACTCATTCCCTTCTTCTTCCAGGAGGCAATTCAACTCCCTCAGAACATCTCCATGAACAGCAATGTTTGATGTCTGGTAATTCTAAGCATTTCTCATTTTAGCTGTTTCACTTTGCCTGGATTCTTTAAATTGTCACAGAGATATGAATGAAACACTTGTCTTGGTCACATTTGGGGTGCTTAAAAGAGGTGAGCATTTTCTTGAGTCAATCATTGCCTGCCCAGTTGAACAGTTTATCTCACTCCCTGAATCCAGAGGAAAAACTAAAAATATCACATGCCTCCATCTAATGGGTTCTGCCCACCCAGAAGGCCTCTAAAGCTGGCTGCTGGGCAGCTTGGGTTGTACCCTAATGGCCTAATGCTTAGAGCATTTTCAGAAAAGCCTGACTAGATCTGCTCAGCAACCTCCTCATGCATTTTGGATGACTGCTGCTGAGATGCTTTGAAACCTCCTCTTCCCCAACTGTTTTATGAATCTACCTTCAAATTTTTTTTATTTTAAATTAAATACTATTCTTCAAATTTGTATCAAGATGACTGACAAACTTCATCAATCCCCCATTTTTAACATGCACTCTACACAGCAAACTCCACAGCTGAGTGTTTAATCTGATCCAGGGCCATGCACAGTGATGGGGAAAAGATGGAGAGGTCTTGCTCCCCAGTGTTCACACTAAATACCTGGAAGAAGACCACTGCATGGACTAATTTTTTAGTCTAGTTCTCAGTGTAACCTGCAAGTAGGACCCCAGGCTGCCCACCATCTGAAGTGTCCTTTGCCAGACTGCTGTCTGAGAAGACGGTGTAGGAATCAGACCTAACAACTGTATTTCTTACATTTATACATGAAGTGGATGTCTGGCAAAGAAGATCAGACCAGTGGAAAATTAAAGACTGAAACTGTAGCTGTTGGAGAAACCTGACAGCAGTTTTTGTTTAATGACCCATTTCAGGCCAACCAGCCTATTATGCTTCAGAATATTAAAACTGGATTGTAATTTTCCAGAGTGTATGAAGGGCATAAGTCCTGTTTTTCCAAAGGACTTTAGGCCACATGCAGCTTACCTATTTTTATCACCTCATTCAGGCATTAAGTTAATTGATAGAAACATATAAAGCCCTAGAGATTCAGCTAGAAGATGATGGAAGGTTCCCAACACATAGGAATTTTTTTTATTTCCTTTTTGCTTACTGATGTTTTTAGGTAGTCTGGGAACAAAACTTACTGTGCCAAAGTAGTGACTAAGTTATTTAGTGTATATAGAAGTGTTTTTCTTGATGCTTACACTGTCTATTCTCTTTCATATAGTCTTCAGTCAAACAGAATCTGAAATTCTTGTGATTATTGAATTATTTAATAACATACTTCTATTAAGGCTAATCTGACACTTAGAAGCAATGCAATATGAAGCTTGTCATGCATCTAAAAAACACTTCAGAATTCCTTTATTGTGGTTATATTTTTTCAGAAGCTTCAGGTGTGAGGAGGAATCAGGGGTATTCATCTCCTGTGTTTAGAGGACGGAGATTGCCTTGCTCCATTGTATGTCCCTGTGGCCCTGGAGTAATATTTTTTTCTCAGAGGCATCTGAAAGTCTTGATAGGACCAGCATTAATTGGATGATGTAGATAGAAGAATTAGATACAAGAGAGCCTGAAATCTCTGTGGCTTTAAAACTCAACTTATGCATATTTAGACAATGCAGTAATCCCAGACACTGCTTAGGAGCAAATAAAACAGGATGGCACATTATAAAAACCTGTATAAATCCATTTTTTCTTGGGTTTTGAGCATTTTTTAGGGAATCTACTCAAAGACAAACATCTGTTGGAAAAGCAGGGGAGTAAATCTATCTCTGTAAGAATTAAGCCCAACCAAGTAACTTATGACTGTTTATTACTTATCTTCTCTCCTGAGAGCTGTTTGGAGATGAGAAAGCTGTGCCTCCTGCTGTAGGGCAGGAGAACACATTGTTGGCACTCAGTAGCTGGTAGCTAATAATACTGGTAGACAATTAAGTCTTCAACCAGGCACACATGCTAGCCATTAAACATTTAGCTGACAGGTAGCAGACAGATGGCCTGACACATAACAAGTGGGAATACCTGCTCTCTGGGCCTTTTTCTCCATTTGCTTGTTAGCATGTGTCACTGCACCCTGGGTTTGATGGGAGGAACCAGACACGGACAGACAGGGTGCGGGCTTGCCGTTGGCATCGTTGGCAATGAGTATCACCAGCAGGAAGCTCAGGGGTTCCCAGAACCCATTACAGCTGAAATCATTGTCAGTGTGAGATTAAAAATGCCTGGAATTAGGTTCTTCTTTGACAAAACACTTTCATGTCAGTCCTTGTTTTAAGCCACTACAAAAGCCCAGGCTAGGATGTTTAATCAACAAGTTACAAAAAGCCAGTGGGGAAGAAGGTTGCAATTCCCAGTGAGCTTTTTTAAGCAATCTGATGTTTTCTAACAATGCAGAGGAAAAATCAATTGCAAAGCTCTTTGTTGTGTTTCAGTCACATAGCTCCTGCCTTTCTCACTGGCTATGACACACACATCAGACAGAGGAACTGGGAGATCTGAGGTGCAGGAAGCTGCTGAGTGGCCCTTGAAAAAATATGACACACATTAACAACTGTGCTTCATGTGGCAGAGTAAAAACAGGAGGACTTCAAGGAAAAAAATCTATTAATTGCTCTCCCTTTCAATTTGCTCAATTTTCAATGTTTTTTTTTTAGACCTGGGTACCAAACTTTCCTGGCTGGATGTGTAATATGACAGAGCAGGGTGTCCTGTATGCACCCTACTGTGTCTCCAGTTCTCCCTGAAGCAACAGACCCCACCATCCCTGCATGTTAGCTATTTTACCTCATGGGATTATTGGGAGTAGATGTATTTCCTACCCACATTCCTCTGCCTGCATCCAAGAAGTATTCAGGAAAGAGAGAGAGCCAAGCATAGGCTGCTGTAGCTGTCAAAGTAATTTTTGCAAGATAAGAGGACCTGTCTTACATAGTTGTACTGCCAAGGGATCCCAGCAGAGACTAATGTCCCACAGAGTAGGCACCATAACAGTCTGTGAGGAGAAGAGAGCCCTGTATTCAAGATTTGTAAATGTAATTCAAAATAATACAAAGTGGTTGGAAGAGGACAAAAAAGCTTGATGTTCTGCAGGTCACATAGGTGAGCTGTTCCACATAACATATTGCTGAAATGCATCAAAACCTCATTTTAAATTTTTCACAAGTTATACAGAATATCTCACTCTGCAGCTCTGTTGTGCCACTCTGAACAGAGTTTTGCTTTAGAGCATGAATTCATTTTGCTGTGAACTTCAGGTCTTAACTACAACACAGAATAGGTCAGAAATCTAATCACAAATCTGGTTTCCAAAAAATGAGGTAAACTGAAAATTTCTCAGTCAAAAGGCACAAAATCTTCTGACTTGCTCAAAGTTTATCCCTTATTTCTTACTTTATAAACATAAGCAGAAAGTCTTATGCCTTCCTGGAATGCAGGAATAGATTTTTTTTTTTTTAATTTCAAGAATATTTTTGCTCAGCCTAGAACACGGTGACAATTATAACAAAACTCATTAAGTTATCTCAGAAGGATACATATAAAATTACATCCTAACTAAAATCTCTCCAGAACAAAGTGACATTGATAACAAGAAAAAAATTACAAGAGAAAGGTAAGATTTTCTGAAGAGTGTCTTGCAGGGAGACAATATGCTCCTGGTCATGTCAAAACCATAGGAATAATTTCAATAGAAGAAGGGAGAGGCTGCATGTTCAAGAAGTGTGCAGATGGACTCTGTGTGTGTTTCTTACAGAAGTCATCTTGTGATTCTGTGCTAGCAAACCCTCCCTAAAAAAGCAATTATAATCAAAGCTCGTGTTAGAAGCGTCTTAACATCACAAGCTTCTCAGAAATAAAATCACACCACAAAAAAGAAAAACAAAAAAAAAGAAAAAAAAAATGGAAACAGATGGAAACAGCATTTATTCTGGTGTCTCCTACTCCACATTGCTGGGCCTATCTGGTATGCCTGTAAAGTGAAACATTGTCCAGCAGAAATGACTTCCAGGGAGCCTTAATTTCTAAATCTAAAACAGGGTTTCCCCACTAAGCAGTGGCACCTCAATCCCCAATACCACCAGGAAAGCCTTTCAGCAGAGATGCAACCACCAGATGGTGGCATTTCCACTGTATGAGGCACTATGGTGACACTTGAGTTGCCATGCAAGTAACGTGACCCACAGCACGTGTGTAATTTTCTGTGTAAGGGCAGCGGTGTTTTAAAAGGATCTATAACTATAAACCAGAGGACAACAGTCTTTCAGGGCAGGCTCAAATTGTTTATTCACCATTTCCACAATACCTAGCAATACTAGGAAGGCAGAAGTTCTTAATTAGAGAAAACTGACTCTAAGAACTATCAATGACAGGCAGAGGGGAGCATTTTTCTCCTGAGTTACCTGACAAAACCTGTCTTTCCTACTCCTGCAGATATCTTCCCCTTCATCAGTAATAAGTTTGCATGCAGCTTAGGAAGAACAGTTGCTTGGGATACAAGAACTACAGCTCAGCAGTGGGGACAAGGAAGAAACTCTACATACCTGCAGTTGGTTTTATTTCTTTTTCCTGAGAAGTCCATCAGTGGATGTGATCCACAAAGGGATGTGTTGCTGAAAAAGAGCAGTTGGGTACTGCTACTGCTACAAACTGCCACAGGCTTTCCCTTAAAAAGTAACTTTATCCAAGTGATTTCAAGCTAATTTTTTACATTGTCTTTATACGAAATCAGGGGCTCAAAAAGCTGTAGCCAGCAATAACAGCATGAAGTAGCATTTTTCACCTAGACATCTTTTGGACCTGAAACTCCTTTGTATTTGACATCAAGGAAACAGTACTTCTGTCTTCCTAAATTTTTGCTGTCTTCTACCATAAATCCTAAAGAGATTTTGGGAACTTAGGGCTGGAAGGGTCCTCCTGGGTCATCAAGTGCATTGGTGAACAGTACCCTACTGTCAGTCTCTCAATAGCTGACAGTTCTTGTCACTACTAGTTCTCTACTGGGAAGCAATTACAGGATGCTAGTCCTCTACTGGTTAATAAAATTTACATGTTTTCTATAAATCTGTTTGTGCCTAATTTACACTCAGTTGTTCTTGTGCTTCTGTTAATAATTGGGGTATCAATGACTCACTACTTCCTGATTTTCCCTCCTAGATTATTAAATGGAATGATACAATTCTGTCTCCATACAAAAATATAAATTTTCCATAATTTACATGAACTAAATTCCAGATCTCCAAGAGCCCCTAAAGCAACATTTATTGTTCTCTCATTGCTATCACCCTTCCACTTCTTTTCCTCATCCATGTATTCACTCAGGAACTTGTAATACAAGTTACAATACACTCTGCACACGTAATATTGAAGTATTTTGCAGTTTTCAGTTCCTTTTACCTCTGCCCCAATATAGCTGTACTCTCAGGACTCTCTAATTCAAAAAGGGTTAAGCCAGAAAAAAGACTTGTTTTACTTCCACTGCCTCACTGGTAAGGGGTGCTTTTCTGCTATTGTAGTTTGCAATTGCCTGAAAACCTTTTGCCAACAGAGTGTGCCAGTATTCTCATATCAGCAAAGAACTTCTTGTGTAAATACAACCTTGTTCAACATCCTGGCAACCCTGGCACAGAATGAATAGAGCAAACAACCTGCTTCCTCACCCCTGAAAATGTATCTGAGCACATTAGCTGGTGCTGTTGGGCAGCTGGAACAGACCTTTCTTGCCTGGTACTTCCTGTGTCATTAGTAGGTAATTTCAAACTCCAGGGCTGGAATGTTACTATGCAATCTGCAGAGTGGATTGGACAATTATAAAAAAGGCAAAACTTTCTTCCCCTTCATTTAGGGTAGAAGACAAAAGTGCTCTTAAGACACTCAAGGAGTTAATATATATCTTGCAGAGCAGAATTTATTTTACTTTACAAGTGGTAATATGTCACAACGTCTTGGTAGGTCATTAATCTCAAATATTATTCCAGTTGCACTGGGTTTAAGTCAGCACTTCAGATTATCACTTACCCTTCCTCTGTCTCTTCTCATAGACACATGATATGCCTTCCCTACCTCAAATTCTAATGGATATCCAAGCTTTACAACAAATGTTGAAGCCACCTGTCCTTATCTTTTATGTTTTGTCACTTGACCCAGAAAACCGCTGTACATGAAAAAGGTATCTGTTTTGTATCACACACTCCAACGAAACAGTAAAACTGTACATGAGCACAATTCAAGTCACAGGAAATAATTTCATTGTCTTTACTGGGACAGGATTTCTTCTCAAAAGATTTGGCTTTGGCAGTTATCTAATCTTCTCTATTTTATTATAGTGGAATTAGGAATAAAATGTCCATTTTCCCTCTTTTCAACCAAATTATAGTAAGAACTGTCTCCTTCATGTTGCTGCAGCCTAAGATGTAAAGTATTTAGGAAACAAGTTCTCCAAAGCAGTCAGTAGATTCAAGCTCTGGGTTTGAGTTGCTTTAGAACTTTCAGAAAAATATCAAAAAGAGATGAATGTTTCTTGGTTGAAGCAAAACCAGAAGGCCAGCCACCCAAGGCTGTCTATGGCTCTGGTGGATCCTCTTACACCCCTCCTGGAAAGCCTGGATGCTTTAATGCCCCCCTGAACTGCCTGCACAGCAACACATATGGCATGGGGAATAAACAGGAAGAATTAGAGATCTGTGTATGGACCATGATCTCACTGGGATTACAGAGATACAGTGGGATAGCCCACATGACTGGAATGTTGTCATGGATGGCTATGTGCTTTTTTGGGAAAGACAGGCAGCAAATCAAGGTGGTAGAGCTGCTCTTTACGTGAGAGAGAGAGCAGCTGGAATGTATGGTGCTCTACTTAGGGCTGGATGAAGAATGTGTTGAGAGCTTGTGGGTAAGAAACAAGGGGTAGGGTAACATGGTGATGCAGTTGTTTAGTAGAGGCCACCTGGACAGGTTAAAAAAATCAATGAGGCTTTCTACAGGCAGCTGGATGTAGTCTAGTGATGTTCCCCAGGGGTAGTGCTGGCTTCTGTCTCGTTTAACTCATTCATCAGTGAAGTGGATGAAGGGCCAGAGTGCTAACAATAAAAAACTGGCAGCAGTGGCTGATACACCAGAGGGCAGTGCTGCTATTCAGAGAGATCTGGACACCTTGGAGACTTGAGGCGAAAAGAACTTAATGGAGTTCAACAGAGGTAGGTGCAGGGTCCTTCACCTGGGGAGAAATAACCCCAATAGCACCAGCACAGGCTGAGGGCTCACCTGCTGGAAAGCAGCTCTGCAGAGAAGGACCTGGGTGTGCTGGTGGACAACAAGCTGTCCATGAGCCACCAGTGCCCTCGTGGCCCAGAAGGCCAATGGAGTCCTGAGGTACATTAGGAGCAGCATTGCCAGTAGATCAAGGGAGGTGACCATGCCCCTCTGCTCAGCCCTGGTGAGGCACACCTGGAGTGCTGCGTCCAGTTCTGGGTTCCTTGGGACAAGAAAGATAAGGAACTACTGGAGAGGGTCCAGTGGAAGGCTATGATGAGGGGACTGGAGAATCTTTGTCATGAGGATAGGCCAAGGGAGCTGGGCCTGTTCAGACTAGAGAGGAGATGAGGGAGAGGGGATACTACCAATGTACACAAATGCCTGAACAACAGGTGTCAAAAGAATGGTGCCAGACTCTTTTCAGTGGTTCCCAGCAACAGCACAAGGGGAAACAGAAATTAATGCACAGGAAGATCCACTTGAACTTAAGGAAGAATTCCTTTACTGTGGAGAATACTAAGTTTGCCCAGAGAGCCTCTTCTTCTCAGATTTTAAATATCTCTTTAAATCAGATATTTAAAATCTGACTGGATGTGATCCTGTGTAACCTGCACCAGGTGAACCTGCTTTGAGGGGGAAAGAGGATTGGACTAGATGATCTCCAGGGGTCACTTCCAACCCCAAAGAGTCTGTGATTCTGTGATAATCTCTACCTTTAAAAATTGTCTTTGAAATTATTAAACTATAAAAATTCTCTTGGGATTTAACAAGACAATCTATCTGTGATGAAAACTAGATAAAGCTCATGAAAATAAAGATTTTACTACGTTTCTAATATAAAAGAACCAGTGTTCTAGAATATAATTACTATAGACACATTTACTGGCAAAAGCTAAGTAATATCTCCCAAAGACAAAGAAAAGCAAACTGTAGCCAAACCTAAAAGTCCATCTTTTCAGGTGAACCTTTACTGAGCAATCAATTAGATAAAGCTGGAAGAAAATTGGGCTTTCTTTACTGCTCAATGTGAAAGTAGAAAATCCTAGGTAATTGAGTCATTTAAGAACACAGAGGAGGTATAGATAAGAAATGTCACAGAATTACTCAGTAGGCATCTGGGTGGGGAGAAAGGAGCATATTTTTACAGCAGCTGGAGGATTGTGTTCAATTGGCTATGAGAAATGAACAAACAGGTCAGTAGGCAGCAGAGAGGAAGAGATGCTTCATGACTTGGCAGAAAGATAAGGAACAGGGACACAGAGATCCAAAACCCAAGCAAAATTCTGCTAACAGAAAATAGAAGAAAAAATGCTTCTGGGTTTCAGCACATTATTTTCCCCCTAGATCTGCATGTTTTCCATGTTAGTAAAACAAAAAGTAATGCATTGTTTAATCTCATGTGAAATGTGTGCATGTGTGCACCTGCACACACATCCTTGAGAAGTGAGATCACGGAGTAGTGGTTCAGGGAAAGGTGTCCCTGAGACCCGGGCCAGCCATCACTGTCTGCAGGAGTGCAGTCAGAGCTTCCCTCCCATGAAGGCATAGCCTGGGGATCCAGGTTACAGGAAAGAGCATTGCTGCTGTCTACCTAAGTGAATGAAAGCTGAAGATCAGGCAGGTGGGGAGGAGTGACACCTACGTGGAAGGCTGGAAAGGTTCCAGCTGAAAGGATGAAATCCTTACCTAAGGTGATTAAACAGAGACCCATTTACTTCAGCAGACCTGTGACATTTTACACTAAGGGAGGATGTGGCCCCATTTTCTTCCTTTGTGTGTGTTCTTATCCACGGTGCACAGGAAGGCAGAGATTGTGATCACATTACAGCTCGTTCAAGACATGAAGACCTGTACACCTGCTGTTACTCACTGTACACCTTCCTTTCTAGTTCACTGGGATTTCAATTGAATGCTTTCATTTCATGCTCATGCAAGGACAAACCTGTCTCTTTAATTCTACCTATTAGCACCGTCCTCTAATCCTATCCTTAAATTAGCCCTGCAGAAGTGGTAGAAGTGGTAAGTAAAATCTGTTTTGCTTGCATATATTTTTTTAAAGGCAAAACACCAAATTTTCATTAGCAAAACAGGGAGTCACCCTATCAACTGTACCCAGAATAAATAAGAACTGCATTCATGGAAATTGAAACTGTGTGCTTTCCCTTAATGGGCAAGTGTCTCTGAGGAGAGTCTGGTAGGAGAAAGTTATACAGCCTTTTGGGATGTTGTTCCTCTCTCCTCAGCTGTGAAAATTAATTAATTTTTAGTTCCTGGAAACATGAAAGGTACATAACATGCAAAACAATACTCTCTGTTCTTAGTTGCTAGCAAAAAAAGTCTCTATCACAAAAATTTTCATAATAAGAGCTTTCCTGCAGTCATTTCTGATATCACTTCATTTATTATCCTTTTTGTTATTGACAGTATTTTTGCAGTGCAACAGTATTATTGAGAAACATATAGAATGAGAAGATAAAGACAATTAAAACATGAAAGCAAAATAAGAAAACAGCATAATAGCAAAGAGACAGAATCACATACTCAATGACCTTAATCAAATGTCATATTCCTACAATAGTGTCATTAACCTCACAGATACATGAGGTTTAAACTTATGACCATAATAGAATTTGGCCTAAACTCTGATTAAAATAAGATGATGGAGCACTGCTCTGTATCAGTTGCCTATCAGGGTTCAAGGCTACCAAGCAATCACACCTGTTCTCCATAACCAGACTTTGTCCTTTGCTGAAATTTTCACTAATCCATGTTGTGCATTATAACCATTTGAGATGTGATTTACTCAAAGAAATGACAAAACAGTTGTTTTATCATATAAATTTATATTTATAGTAATTATCTACTGCCTCTTTTGATATCTGCCTGTATGCTTCAGAAAACAAAGCCCCATGGAGTTACACACTTGCAAAAGTCTGGGCTTTCTCTGTTTGATGACCAGTTCACATGATTTACCTAAGATCTTGTAAGGTAATTTAAAATATCCTTCTAGGAAGCCCAGCAGCTTCTGACTATTTGTGTATGCACTTGCTGTCATAAGAAACCTTGCTGGCTGCCAGGTACTGTATCATTCCTTGGAACAGCAGTCAGACAGGAAAACCCAGGGCAGTCAAAAGGTTACTCTGCAAATGGGACACTTATTTGGCAAATGACTCCCTTACTCAGTGCTTGCTATTCTTTGCTCAGAGTTTGCCACGGCAAAGGAATGTCACCATTCCTTTAGGGTTGGGGAGTCACATTAGAACCTTATTTTAGCACAGAATTAATATTACCTGTTTATTTCTAGAGTTTCAGTCAGTCTTATAAGCATCTTGAATGATAGCACCTGCTAATATTCCAGAGGAAAGTACTCCACTGCCTGGTATAGTCCCTTTATTAGAGAAGGTACTTCTGTTTATTTTCCCCATGTAAAATTTAATCCTCCTCTCTATATAACAAGACTGCCTAGGAGGCCTCTGAAAGTTTAGGATTCTCTTTATGGTCTGAATTATATGGAAAGGCCAGATTCTTCTAGGGCTTTTGAGAAAAGAGCCCCTCAGAACTGAAATTTCCTTCATTTATAGATAGTTAACACTCAATGACTGTGCACACTACTCACACACAAGCCCTGATCACACTAATTACACAAATCACACACAAACCCTGATCAGGTAGAGTAAAGCTGCAGCCATTCAGAAACTTTTACTGCATGCATGCATAAATGGATGCCTGTGCTGAAAAATCATGGATTTCTTTTTCAGAGCTGCAAGCTACCAACACCACAACCATAAAGATAAGTGCTCAGCACCTGTGCAAGCCAGACCCTTGCTATATGTCTGTATGCTCATAACCTGGAACAGGGAATATGTGTGGGTGTATTTGGAAATGGCAGACTTTCTTCTGTTTTGCTAGCAACAAAATTGCTCTGACAGCCATTTCTTCCTCCATCATCTGTGAAGTTCTCCCCAACATTCCCTCTAATCCAGTTAGGGTTTGTGGCACAGATGACTGGGCATTCAGTGCAACAGTCAGCTCTCAATAGAAACCCAAAAAGAATCCCTTCAGACCAAGTGTTCCCACAGGCATGTATACTCAAATCCCTCTAATAGCCCTCTAAGCCTAAAGGCAATATTTCAAGTGACAGAAGGAGGGAAGCTTTCATGTTCTGCCCCTTACAGTCAACATTTGAGACCTAGAAATTGAAGAGTATATTTCTCCATTTCAGAATAATTCCTACAAATGTTTCATCACAATCTAAATTTCAACAAAAGTGGACTAAGGCAGAAGAACTTGATTATGAGATTCACATTGGAATCTCCATGGTTTATTTCTAGTTCACTGTCTCTTAACATATTTATTAGTGACATTTTGTAATGTCTTACATCACTTGTGACTGCAAGCCAAGACCTGATGTGACTAACAGAAAAGGGAAATCACACATAATGATATGCAGCTAAGTATAAATACCCACCTTACTTCAAACAAAAAAAGGAATGGAAAAAGGGGGAAAGAAATTCTCTGGGAGATATATTTTTAGACAGTTTCATGAAAAAAATTCTTTTTAGTATGGTTTTGATTACTCATTTTAGTCTTTCAGAGCTTCAAGTACATTGTTACAAGCTGTCTCCACCTGTCAAATCTTCAGTGATGCAGAGGTCTATGCAGAGAGAAGAAAGAAACACCAGATTTCCCTTAAAAAGCTCTGGGCTGAAAGCTAACTATTTTTCAAACTAAGGAGCTTATAAGGGGTTTGGTTTGGGGTTGGGGACTTTTTCTGTTGGTGGGGTTTTGTTGGGGTTTTTTTGGACAGACACTGGTTGTACAGATAAATGTTCCTGTATCCAGACTCAAAAAGAGAAATGCTGGCAGAGGAGCTTTACATTATAGGCAAATCACCCCTCCTGTATTTGTGTGTCCTTCTTAGCTCACTCATGTTTGCTAAAAGCCAGCAGCCTTGCATTCATTGTTAAAAGAAAATCTGCTTTAAAGATGAAGGCAGAGGTAGCTACTGGGTCATTCCAGATTAGAGGAAATAAATACACTAAATGTTTCTGTATATAGTTCCTGTGTACTTGACTAGCTTTTTTTTTTTTTTTCTTTTCTTTAAAGAATCAATAAATTAGAAAATTAAAAGTAGAAATATTTTTTCCAAGCTTCATTGAATTTTCTGGTGCTGCCTACTTTCAAGCCTTCTATCCTAATACTGATTTCTGACAGTGTGCATATACAAGAGATATGTGCATGAGTCAGTCAACAAGAGAAAGAAATTCCTGCAGTGGTGGGAACCCTGACTCCCACCCCACCCCATGCCTGTGCACTAGCTGCTGAATGCATTTGCAGGTTGCTGTTATGTCTCATGGCATAACAAAAAAAGCTCCAAAGGCAAAAACAATCAAACGCCCTTTGGTAAGCCATTGCTAAGAAATGTTTTCACATTCTTTGATTAGCATCCACAATATTAGTAGAAAAATGGCCTCTAAAAATATCTGCATGAGGTCATGCTACAGAGGTGTTTAACTTGAATCTGAAAATGTGAAGCATCCAGTACTCTTCCCTTAATGTTTAACAACCCAAGGCTGTGACTACTGCCTGCTACTAGGTATCTCCTTCCTTTTCCTTTTCCTTTTCCTTTTCCTTTTCCTTTTCCTTTTCCTTTTCCTTTTCCTTTTCCTTTTCCTTTTCCTTTTCCTTTTCCCTTTTCCCTCTGAAGTCTCTTATAAGTCTTATATTCTGTATATCTCTTCCTGAACAGTGACCTCAAGAAATGTAAGCAGTTACTGCTGATCCATTCAGCACCTCTGTAATACTTCTCTGCTCCAAGATGGACTGTGTAAACAATTTTTCCAACCCCATAAAACTCATTGTATTTTCTACTTAGAGCATCTATTAATTCAAAGAAAATAGTATGTATATCAATGGAGAAAATAGTGTGAATATCAAGGGATGAAGTCTAGACAATTCTAACAGGAAAGAGCATCAAATCCTTTCTATTTAGATGTGGTCTTCTGGGTTATATAGTGACCCTCAACATCCACTAAAATCTGATATTCAGCAAATATTGAGAAAAGGTTTCTAGATGATAGATTACAAGGAAAATAACAGACAGGATGTCAAATCCTGAAAGAGAAGTGACGTGCATTTATTCATTATCAAGGATTTTTTTGCACAAAAGTCTCTTTTGTATATAAAAATTAATATCAATTTGCCCTGGCTTCCTCTATCTCAATAAATAATTTTGGAAATGCAGTAATTCCTCAGCTGCATATAAAACATTTGATAAGCGGCCTTTTTCATATACTGATATAAAATTTATACGTCGGAAATGTCCCTTTCACACAAATCAGAAGTGAAGGGATCAAATAAATCCCTGGTATAATTACAAGGCTTCCAAGTGAGCTAAAGTAAGATGAATTTCACTCGAAGCCTTTATATTTAGCCTGGAAACAACCAGCCTGGGCATCTTGAATCAGACAGACACAGCACACGTGCACTCGCTACAGCTGCCACCGTGATGCAGATGCTAATAATTCAGCGGCTTTGTACCCTGTGATTATGCATGTGCCGTCTAGTGGTTCAGATTAAAGAGTTAAACAAAGTGCCTCTCCCTCCCCTCTTGGCGGAAGATAATTCAAACCCATTTGATATTCACAGACAGTTGGACAGCAGCTGAGGTTTCATCAGGAATCCCACGTATGGCCAGAAGCAACATACACCTCGGTGTTTCCGGGAGCCACAGGCAGCCAGAACAGATGGTAGAAATCATCATCCCCAGACAGTCATCAGGGGAACCTCAGGCCACATGCTTGAATTTTTCTCAATGAAGCGCATGGAAGGCAGGCGTTGGATCCGTGTGACGGCAGCTGCCGGCTCCTGGGGGAGCGGGAGGCAGCGGAACGGAGGAAGGCTCTGGCAGGTTAGTAACAGGTCACGCTGTGACATTAGCGGTCCGGAAATATCGCCTCTCCCAGGGGGCTAAGACAAAAGCAAGGGAGAGGTTCCTCGTAATTCAAACACAGTTCAGTGCTTACAGATTACAGCACATAATCTGCTTGGCAACAGTGCAGCTCACTGAGACGCTCTGCTCTCTGACTTCCCTCTTTCTTCTAGCTGCTTGCACTAGAAATGTCAGAAGGAATCCTGGATGCAGCAAATGTCCTGTGCAAATCTCGAGGAAGAGCACAACTTCCCTGCGACTTTCAGAATGAAACCTGGAGGCAAGGCTGGTGGTGACAGCTCAGCTCCCTCATTCAGATGTCCCTAACGTTTTTGTTCCATTTGTGACATGCTATATGCAGCATTCCTCATTGATCATCACTGCCTGTCTGAATCACCCAGTCCCTTCTGTGAGCAGTGAGACTTCCTACAACTGTCAGCCTCATTAGAGGGAAAACTTCCTTGGTGACATTTTGCAGGAAACAAGGCATTTGGAGGAACAGTCTTAAAATATTGCATTTGACAAAGTGGATGGTTTTAAAAATCATTGCCCCAGCCCTACAACTGCCTCTTCAGTCTCACCACAGCTCTCCTGTGTACAGCCAGCCATGCAAGCCAGTCTGCAGATGGAAACTCTCCAAACCCCAGGCCTGCTTTAAACCTTCTTTGCTGACAGGTCTGGGCCACGGTGCTCAGCCAAGCACTCCAGAATTACATCCTCGAGAGCACAGTAATAAAAATATACATATGTTGTGGGTTTGTGTGTACAGAAATAAATGGGTGAGGATGTTTGTGTCCATGCACTTGTAAATACAAATAAAATTACTTCATTCCCGGAAGCTACTTTCTATTTGATTGCTTACACATTCTAACTGTAAATGGAGTTTATTAGGATCTGAAGTGGACAGATTTTGAAATGAAATATGCTTTAAGATTTTTGTTATGCTAAGTGAAGTATTTTACCTGTCACCTTTCTCTGTTGAAAAACTTACTTATCTACCTTCTTTGCAGGACATTCTAATTTTAGGAAGGTCCAGTATTTCCTGCCTTGTAGAATAGACAGCCCCCATTCACACTTCTGGTCTTTTTTTCCTACTGTGCTGGATTCTGCATTTCCCACTCTCTTGCTTGCCTATTCATTCCTGGTAGCTCCTGTGTGGACAGATCTCAGCTGGTGCTTCTCAGCTTCTCCAATAAAATTCAATGCTCACTGGACTGTTGGTTAGAATACAAAATCCTTAGTCCTGTGCTAAGGATCCTTTGTATTTTGTACAGGAAAACCATGAGTGTGGACTGTGCAAGCACTGACACACTGGAGCTTTCCAGCAGCCATTGTGCATGACCTTCATTATTACCTGACCAAGCAGCAGAAACCTGGATTTCCCATGCAAACACTGACCAATTGTCCAGGACTCCCAGAGCCAGGAAGGCTGGCTGGAAGTGAGAGAACTGTACTTGATACTGCAAACTGATTAGAGCATTCAGCAGCCTATTAAACCCTAGGAAAAGAGTCAGGAAACTGACTTAAGGCCATTCAGTCATTGATTGTCAATTTTTATTCTATCACGATGTATCTATTACCTTTCTAAAATATTTCTAGTTTTACATGGAAAACCTTTAAATGGAATCTTCATTTTATGAAAGATTTCCAGAGTCGTAAATATTTTGTGTTGCTCCTTTTTAAGACTTGAAGTTTTGCTTTAGAAACAGGGGAAAAAAAGCAATTACTCTTTTCAAGGGAATATTGCACCACTTTTACGAGATGCAAAGATGTGCAGTTATGTCTATTTTCATTCTCTGATTCAAACTGACTGTTCCATTGCTTGTCCAACCATTTCCTGCTGGTGATGGAGGCAATATTGGTCAACAATGTATCAATGGGAATGGATGTATCCATGGGAATCAACTAGGCTGTCCAGCAAATTTTACTGCATGCCACAGCCTCTCAGGCACAGCAGCACAGCATGCCTTTCATACTAATATAAGCCAAATGCCCATGTTTTATTCTTAGAAGAGCTCATACAAAATCAATAACAGCAAGGGTAAAAATCTTAGCTTTGTAAATAATACCCACACGAGGTTCTGAGCCCTGCAAAATGGTGAGAAAAGTTGCAGTAATGAAGCTGAGATGTTGAATCCCAGCAGAAGTATGTTGCCACATACCATATATTGAGGTAATAGTCTGCTCCAGGCCAGTGGCATTAGCACAATATGAACATCCTCAAGCAGTCACCACCAGCATATTCCCTTTGGCTCACTGTGGAGAATGAGGACAGGGCTTCACCAAAAATGTATGAGCTCATTTGCAGACAAAGCAGGGAGGATATTACAGCTTCTGGCAAGGCAGTGAAATACGCAAAGCTGGGAAGGAGCAAATTAGACCACAGCAGAGAGAGCAACTATCTCAGAGCAAGCTTGTGCTATTCTCTTAGCCTGGCACAGTAGTGCAACAAACCTTGGAGCATCAGAAAGAAGCAGGCTGAGAAAGGTGATGGGAGGATACTGGAGATGCAGCATTAATTCAGTGTGATCAGTCACTCAATCCCCGAGCTACTGATTGCCAAACATAACCCTGCACTTTCAGAGAGTACAAGCACACAGAAAAATTTAAGAAAATCAAAGGTACATTAAAAGAATGCATGAGAAAGGCAAATACTGAGAAAATAGTAAGGACCAAGAATGACAAACAGAAAAAGAAGCACAGAAATAAAGGCAAATATGCACAGAACAAGCAATGGACAGAAAGAAAGGTACGGACCTGAGCAAAAGGAGTGATTAAAAGAAAGGTTATCCCACAAATCTTTCTGCAGTTTTTTTTAGACTCTGAAAAAGGAATTCAGTTATAACAATTATCTTTCCAGAAGGGAAATGAAGACCTGCTTTGACTAACAGCTATACAAAATTTATAGTTGTGAATTGTAGACTTCTCTTCTTATATTGATGTCTTTCACAGCTGCTGCAAAAAAAAAAATCTGAAAAGGCAAATGACAAAGCATCAAAATCTATCAGCAAGTAAAAAAACCTGGAAAGGATACATTTTTTTTTTCATTTTAGTGAACTTTGGGTGGTGACAACAGTGAAAATTCTATAACCTTGCTTTGTTATCGCTGTATCAACTGTGCCAGCTTTTCACATATGCAAATGTTTGTGCATTACTGATAACCTGATGTTATCAGCAGGAGTAAAACTCAGCTCTTTAAAGTCTTCTCTCAGTTTAGGATTACAGAGTTACAGTCAAGATTTAGTACAGCAGGATTTCCCTTTACAAAAAGGTGCAGTTTGCACCCATATTTCTTGTTGCCATTGAAATGAATTTAAGATAACATAACCCAAATGTCAAGGAAAAATGGTTTCTGTATTTTTCTAACACAGTGTCAACCTGAAATATTAATGGTGTCTGAAGAAAAATCGTGTTGCACTTCTGAAGGACCTCCCACACATATCTGTAAGAATTTTCTGTTATGAAAAAATGGCTATCTGAATTGGCCCAGCAAACTTCTAAGTCAGAACTCAAATTAATATCTTAAAAAATACTCTTGGCAATAACAAATACATACAGTTGCTTTGTTGCATCTTTAAAAAGTGTAACAAAGTACCAGGTAACTAGCTGTCCCATTAAACAGCTGGCTTTGACAGGAGATTACTTTCCAGGAGAAGTGTTAGGTAGTTAAACATTACTTTCAAAATTCCCCTGGGATTAATTCTATGGATTTAGACATGAGACCCCTGATTCCCCACCTCCTCAGTCAGTGCTCACAGCAGACTTTAGTGTCAGAAGAAATGGAAAAGACTTCCCTGAAACAGATGAAGACACATACCACTTAGTACAGGATTGCATTAGGTAAATCTTTATAGACAAACATTGGGAGGCTTGATGAGTTCTAGCAAACAAGACAATACCAAAAAGTACTAAATGTCTTTTTCTAGTAACTAAGCTAGGAACCTACCATAAATTATAGAACTACTTCAAAATAAAAGCAAGCAAGCTGCCCTTCCTCTTCCCAACAATAAAGTCTTTGAGACACAAACTGAACTATAATCAAACCCAGCTTATGTGTCATATTTTGATTAACTCAGCATAGAATCACTTCCTACTACACAACATCTTGTGCTACTGATTCTCCTGTCAAAACCATAGACTGTGATACAGCAAGGTCATGACTGTTGCTCTGAGTGTGCTCTAGTGCAATGTGGCATGTCTCAGAAAAAAAACAAATTACATACTTTAATTTTTTTTTTCTCTGAACTTGGAAGAACTCCACTGCAGCAACAAAACCAGCTCCCAGCTGGAGCCAAAATACACCTTTAGCCTCAAACTTTAGTCTTTCAGCAGCCTGAATGACACATAGCAAGGTAAGAAACATAACTTCAATAAGGTAGAAGTGAAACAAAGATGAGGTTAATGTCCAACAGAGGTGATTAAGAAAGAAATATCATAAGTTCTTGGAGAGAACAGAGGAATGCCACTCTAGGAGCTGCCACTGGCTCCTTCCTTCCTTCCTTCCTTCCCTCCTTCCTTCCTTCCTTCC
>VZRH01002546.1:202487-308409 GCA_013397555.1 Urocynchramus pylzowi
TTTTTTTTTTTTTTTTTTTTTTTTTTCCCTCTCCTTATTTTAGGATGAACATCTATTTGGGCTAGGAATTCAAAAACTCAAAGAAACCTTTTTGTAAAAGTAGCTGAGATCTGCCTCATCACACTTCTGTCCCCACAAAGTGGCAATCTCATGTGTTTGCTTGAGAAAGAAAGATTTAAGGCAGTATTTCTCATCAGTTCCTAAATTAAGCAGACCATGACTGCACTGCAGGATTTATATCATGGTTTTAGTGGCTTCAAATTTGAGCTTTTCCAAACCACACTTGTACTGTTTCTGGAATGCACTGTCTTGTGTTTTGTGTGTTTTCTTTCAGCTCTGCTATTGACAGCATTGGTTTGCTCTGGCATTGCTTCTAGTTGTGAATACAAAGAGCTGTGACATTTCAAAAGATGTGTAATGTCATACTCCTTTCACTGGAGCCAAACATCTGTTATCAATTGAAGTAGTGAGCACTGATCTTAATTTGGAGTTATTCTGGCAAATTAAGTCAGTTTCTAAAGATTTATCAAGACAACATTTAACTGGGTAAGAAACAAAGAGAATACATGAATAATTCCTAATTGCCACATATCTGATTCTACAGACAAGAATGGTATTTGGCCCTGAAGAAAAAGAAAAATATGTTTAAATTATTTCTAAGTACATACCTATAGCCTTAAACTAGACAAAAATATTTATCACGTACATTTTTTAACTTGCTTTTAAAAAAACTCACTTCCCTGATCTTAATGACTATAAGTTCATTTGGGGAAGATATCATTGATACAAAGAGGCAATAAAAAAACCCAAAGAAATACAAAAAAAAAAAAAAACTCAACCCAAACCAAAACCAAAACCAACCAACCAACCAACCAAAAAAAATTCATTTTCATCCAGTGAGAACCCCTAGCATTCAGACTTCTATGGCCTAATTTAGGCAATTTTTCACTTCTGGAGATGACTTCATAATACGAAGCAGAAAATACCTGGGGCAAAATGAACATCTGGCAGACTTGAAAAGATTGCATTTTCCTCACAGGCTTGTTGTTTTCCTGCCTAAAATAAAGAATGTGGATAACATTCTAAACAGAGCTAACAAATCATTGGGAGAAGGTCAGCAGCTCTTCAGATGTGCCGAGCTTTGCACTTTACCTTTCCAGGTAGGGAACAATCCTTTCATGTGAGAGACAAATTAACTTCACCTTAATGCCACCAGAGAGCTTCTAATGGACGCTGCTCCTGACTTTCATCCCTCTCTCTGTCAGAGAGAGGCATGTTCCTGACCTGCAAGGCCTACTGGAAGGAAAAGTACATGGCAGAGGTGTTCCAGCAGTGAGGGTGAAAGCTGGGGCTTAGCAGACATTATTCAATGACACTAGATGGCAGAGCAGCTGTTTTGAATTGGTTAAAGTGGCATCTTCCTGAGAGCTTTGCTGTTACTTCGTTTTATGACATCACAGTTTGAAACTGTGTTGATTTAGATATCTATACAAGCTTTTGATTTTAAGGAGTTTCTTGGTTGAAGACTGAAGTCAAAAGAATAAGAGAATCAAAATAAATTTTATCATCTAACCTAAGGGTGACAAAAAGATTAAGGGAAACAGAAAGGACAGTCCATCAGCCCTTTGGCCACATCAGCTAAAACTCTGTTCCTTTGATAAAGGAGGATGTAAAAGTCTGGGGTCTGAGAGAAGTTACTGAATAGTGAAACTAAAAGATTTTGGACAATTCTCTGAAAGAAATGTTCAGAGCTTTGATGTCAGAAGTTTGGTATTAGGAGAGTGCTGGTTCTGGGCTTCAAGAGATAGAGAATGATTCCTCCTGCTCCCAGGGCCTGACTGGGGCATGGCCCCCCCAGCTCAATGGGACTCTCATCTCAGAACTCCTCACATGGGCAACTGTGGACCTTTCACTGGCAGCACCTTCCCACCACCAGAACTGCCAGAGCTTGGTTTCACCTTGTAGTTATCACTGTGCAGGATAACTGCTCCTCACACAAATCCAAATCAAGCCTAAGGCATTTGCTCACCTTAGCCTTTGGAAAGGTGGACATGCTGTGGCTGTTTGAACCCTCCATATCACAGAGAAGCACAATATGTGCAATCAAGACCAACTGCTCACCCAGCATTGCTTCACCTGTCAACACAGAAGCATTACAAGTGTCCTTGTAGGGATGAAATTGTTATTAAGCCTCAATGAATTTCCAGGAACATCCACACTTCCTCTAAAATAATAAAGTTATTTTGAAAATATGAAAAACAAAATTATGGAAAGCAATAAAACCTTTCCTGCTGCATCACTTTTCACTCAAGTCTCTCCTTATAAGTTAAAAAGGAACTGTACTATATCCTTGATGCCATCAGACACAAGGCAGAAGCATTTGCAAGCATAAATTTCATAATTGCACCTTTATATCACAGAAGAGCTAGAGATAAAATGTGAGCAAGACAGCTTTTACAACAGCATACCATGAGATGAGGTTGTCAGGGCCTTTCTTCTGATGTTTTTGGGTCAGCCAGAACATGAGTCAGAATGCAAAGAGAGCAGTTTACAGAGGACAGATGCTGTCCTTTGTCTCTTGTGTATGATAAGGGCCATCAGCCTTTCCCCTATCAAGTGCTATTTCCAGCAGAGAATCACAGAACCATTGAATGGTTTGGGTTGGAAACGACCTTAAAGATCACCTAGTTCCAATATCCCTGCTATGGACCAGTGAAAGGCATGTCCAGCCTGGCCTTGAACACTGTCAGGGATGGGGCATCTCCAGCTTCTCTGGGCAATCTGTTCTAGTGTCTCAGTGCCCCCTGAGTTTAAAAAAAAAAATAAATTCTTGACATCTAATCTAATTCTCTCCCATTTTAGTTTCAAGCCGTTTCCCCTAGTCCTGCCACTATCTATCCATGTGAGAAGTCACTCTCCCTCTTTTTCATAAGCTCCCTTGAAGTACTGGCAGGCTGCAGGGAGGTCTCCCTGGAGATGTAGGATGTACCCTACTGCCAGAACAGACTGCAGGCACACATCTGTAAACACAGGTGGAGAGATCATTTTGCAACTCTGCAAACTGGACAAAGCCCACAAAGAGAGCTGAAAGAATGAATTAACGAATTCAAAGACATGCCAGCATGGGAGTTGCTATGGAAGCAAAAAGACATATTTTTAGATTGTTCTTGCATCACATATTCTCCCACACAGAAACTCCCATTCCCTCAAATTACCTTTAATAAGGAGTGAAAGAGGAGCATCTCTTCACCCCATCATCCATTCTGCCTGTTTCTGAGCTGGTTGTGAGCCCATGTTGGACTTACACAGCAATCCCTTAAGAATCTCACACCTGGTAAAAACAGAAATATGTAAGTGGCTGCTATACAGAGGAGGCAAGCAAATTTTTGTAGTTTGAAATCCACGGTGACATCTCTGCATTCATGTAATGAGAACTCATTTATTTATTTTTTTCTGCAACTTCTGGAAGTGCATCCATAATATTAACTCAGATATACAGATCTAATGTGCAAGAAACAGAAAAGATGCCTTAGTTATGCTATATGTATTATATAGAGGACATAAACAAACCCATGTTTCTGCATAACTGGATGATTCCCTAGGGAGTAATCAGCATTTTGGCAGAGAACCTTGCAACTATTTCTGTATTTCTGCCAGAGAAATTTGATGGGGAGAATCCTGGTTTTGGCTACTAAAAAAGAATTTATTGTATAATATTTTAGTGTAGCTACAAGATATACTTCAAGGTAGGTAGGTAGCAAACTTTGCTCTTATCTGTTTGCCAGTGACCTCCTCCCTCATATTTTCTCTTGCCAGTTTTAATAATAATTTTAAGATTAAATATGAACTGGAAAGAAAGAGAAGTGCTAAAGGATGGTCTTTCAGAAGTATTGCCCCAATCTTAAAAATCTACCTTTTTAAACGAAAGTATTATTAGTTTGTTACACAATAAATTTGATCGAAAGTAGCATTAAGGAAGACATACTTTCAGGACCAGCAGATCTATCACCCAGAGGAAAGAACTCCCACAGTATCTACAAGCCAGTGGGTTGTGGGGCTGTACAAAGACCTACAGAGAGCTGCCACACTGCAGATAAGGATCACTTTCACAGAGCCTCTCCAGCAAGTCGCAGGATGGTGGGGAGGGCGCCCGAGACATCCGGTCCACACAAGTTCCTCTTTATAGTCACGCTAAGAAATGCTACGCCTCAGATAAACCTTCCCACAGCAGACATTTCTTCCTAAATCCAGTGCAGTGCTTTAAGAGGGTGTCACCAAGCCCCCCAGTGCAGCTGGGGGTAGGCATTCTCAAAGCCTTAATGTTTGCTTCTACAATAGACTTCTTTAGCTGAAGAGGGGAGTAATGCTCCCCTCTTTGGCTAAATGTCATATGCTGTGAGACAAATGGGGGATCCCACATTTGTTCCTTTCACTCTGCAGCTCTGTGTCACAGCCAGCCCTTTTTCCCCATCCCACAGGAGAAAAAGAAGATGCTGAAGCAGCAGAACAGGCGCCTGCAATTTCTGTGTTTCTTAAGAGCTTGGGAAGACTCCTGACAGCCTTTCCGTACTGACAGGAGTACTACTGCCCACTCTGCCAAAGGCAGTGAGACACACCAGAACAGCAGGCTGGAAACAAGGGATTTGCTCCAGCAGCAAACAGGCAGAAGCTGATCAGAAGCTCCTGGGAAGGAGGAAGGAACTCTGTTATGAGGGGAAGTGAGGTTCAGGAAGAGAATAGATGTCCAGTGAAATCGACCTCATCCATTCTACTGCCAGGAGACTTC
Organism: Urocynchramus pylzowi; assembly: GCA_013397555.1. Classification (NCBI taxonomy): domain Eukaryota; kingdom Metazoa; phylum Chordata; class Aves; order Passeriformes; family Fringillidae; genus Urocynchramus; species Urocynchramus pylzowi. The sequence goes on from VZRH01002546.1 coordinate 207,274, forward strand.
ATTTGTTTATTATGGCCTCATCCTCATCATGTCAACCACTGTGCTTTATTAACAGCGTGAATTATCTTGCAGCTCTCAATAAATTACTGGCTGACATTTTGATGCTGCTTTTGATTTGATATAAGGAGGGGGTTGTAACAGAAATCACTGAAAGGAGTGGACATCACCATGCATCACATGACAGGGTGATTAATGGTACTGCTTTGACCTTTCCCAGTTAGCTCCAACAAAGAAATAGAAAAGCAACTTCTCTCTGTAGCCCTCCTTGGACACACCTTCCCTAGAACTAACTTGATGCCTGAGGGGAAGGATATCTGATGTGGCCTCCATCACAGGGAGGACAAGAACAGGTGGGCCATACCCATCAAAAAATGCAGCTGGGAACAGAAGTCCATCAAACTTTCCTCTGACATGGTCAGAAGAAGAAATGCCTAGAGAGGGGTAGTTTGGATTTGGTGCCCCTCATACTTTACTGCTATGAAGCATGGTATGCAGAGCTGGAGCTAAGATTTTTAAGTGCAAATGACTTTCAGTTTGAAAACAGAGTTTAAAGTTACCCATACAGTACATGCTGCCTCTCCAGAGATAATTCACTGAAACACATGAGACTAGAAATTTGTGGGAAACTTTATATGGCTTCTCCCTGCAGAATACTAAACAAGTGTTCCTCTTTCACTTTTTGTGAGTCCTGTTTTTCAATGGGCTGTTTACTGCCTTGAGTTCTAAGGTTTATAACTTCCCACACTGCTTTATGAATCTTTATCATTATTTTCTCCTCCAATTATGCCTTCAAAACAGAGTAAGATCCCTTTTTAGGTAGCTCAGCAAACACCCATGCCACTGGCTTGGCACAGGAAGAGTTCCCACCAAGCTGAGCCATGTCTGAATATCCAACAGACCATCTCCACTCAGGGAAAGTGGAAAGCATGAAATGTTGATGGACATAACCAATTTGTTTGTAGCAACTTAAGCATCATTTGAGACAACAGTTGTCAGTCCAAAATCAGGACAGGAATGGGCAAGATGATTCTAGACTTGTTGGTAGGCCAGTGGGAGGAGGACAAGAAATGAAACAAAACTACAGCACACTGTTCTTCAGCATGACAAAATTGGGTTGATTGATGGGAACAACTGAGATCTGCAGCAGTGAGACTGATCTGGAGAAGAAATAGATTCAACTAAGTGGTTTAGCAGTGACTGGGAAATGAGCATCCAACAAAAAAAGGGTTTTATCAAAACTCTCAACAAGTTTGCAGCAGGAAAGAACATCAGTGACTGGAGCAAGTGATGACATTTTATTCTGCAGAGACATCTGGGTCGGACAAGGGCCACTGGAGTGATTAATCAGGTGAGAAACTTAATCTACCTTCCTAGGCCATGGAAGCTGGGAACTCTGTAGTACTGCCAAGGATAGTATTGCTGGGTAAAGTGTTTGCTCAAGTCAGAAAAAGGCTGCATTGTTCTAGAAACAAAGAGCGTGTTGTCCAGCTCTCCTACTGCAGTGCTCCGCTACACCTTTCTCACAGTCACATCATGGAAGTAAAAATGGATCCTGTCTGGGAGGTATTTGTCCTCTAAATAGCCCAGAAAAAAAGGGGAGAATCTCCTTGAGACACAAGACATGTTTATGCCTGAGGCTGAGACCTTGCTTCCTTGGCAAGATGTTTTTGCTGGCAGGAGACAAGAAATCACTGCAGGTAAGTAAAATAGGAAATGAGTTTGGATCCACTAACCACATCACACCCATTTAGTCAATTCCTTCTGTGTTCCTCCCCTAATACATACAGGACAAAACCTCAACAAAACTGCCCTGAAGGAGCATAATGTGGATGAAGCCACGTGGTGCTACTGCATGTGATGCAAGCACTGCAGCTCTGCTGCTGATGGACAAGGTTGCAGTGATGTGGGAAGCACACAGGGCTTTGCCTGTGCTCCACTGGCCCATGCCTACACAGGGACAACATGCACTGCAGCAATAATGGCAAGAGGGTTAGAGCAGCAAACCAAGGATGCATTTTCCTCATTGTAGCTTAGGCCAAATAAATCTACTGTTGTTACGTTTTTTGAACAATATTTTTCTTCACTGAGGCTTTCAATGAGGGTAGAACAAATAGAGCTGGGATATGTATTTCACAAAGAATTTTAGGAGAGCAGGATCAACTGTGCCAATGAAGGCAGAAAAGAAAGGAGTTTTCAGGTAGGATATAAAAAATGTGAATTTTCTGGCTTAAAATTATTGCCACTTTTCCTTCTTGTTTTCTGCTAGCTCTCTTTCCAGTTGGCTTTGTGACAATTGCTTTCTCTGTTCACTTCATCAGTCACTGTGTAGTAGATATATCAAATAAAACTGTCTGCAGTGTAAGACTCTCACTCTTCTCTTTTTATTGTTGTGAGAAAGTTAGTGTCAGTAATTGCTCCTTACCCAGTTTATCTGCCTCAATGATCCTTCCTTGACTGAAGTGAAAACTTTCGTTACAAATTTTCAATTCTATTCTCTCACCTTAGTATCATGATGAAAAAGACTCCATAGTTGTTACAGACATTCAAAAGTAGTTCTCATTAAAGATACTCCTAGGCATTCTTAAGAGTAGGACAGTGATAAAAAAACTTTCCTTTGCCTTACAGGCTTTAAAAATCTCTCTTCTCCATTAGTGGTAGGAATGGTTTCTTCCCCATCTTGATGATGGTCTTAATATTGGTTTCTTGCCTATTATATGTATGTTCTTAATTAAGCCACCCTACACATATATTTTTATGTAATGTCAAAATGATAAATAAGATGTTTAGGACAAGATTAAAATGATCCACTCTAGGATGGCAGGACAGTTTTGGCATATTGATCCTAAACAGCAGTTCTGGAAAGTCTTCCTGATGGCTCTGGTTTACATCAGTCATCTTTACATCTCATAGGGGAGCTCCAGTCTGATCTTTGGGGCTGTGAGGACCACAAGGTCCTTGGGTGCAATTACACATACATGATGAGCCTGGCATTCAGTCTAGCATCTAAGCAAAACCTGCACCCCCTGAGGATGTACATGCTGCATGGACTTAAAGCAGTGAGCACGTATGGAGCATCAGGACTATAGCTAGTCTGAGCAACATTCAGCTTCAGATTAAGACCCCAAAACGTGGGTGCCTACTTATGTGTCAAAACTCCCACCACATTCATCAGACATCGAGAGAGGCAGGAGAGTGACACCCTGGGATGGACTGAGCTGCCCAGATACAGAAGTCTAATGCTATTTTGGTTGTTGTGAGATATCCTCCCTGGCTTCTAACTGCCACACCAGGAGCTGAGTATGTCCTGTAAGTCATAGGTCATTTCTACCAGTGTTTTGCAGATATTCAGGTGCTCTGAGCATCCTAAAAGGCTTTGTGTGGGCAATTGAATTGCTTGCCTGATGGCTGGTAAGCTGAATATCACTCTCAGCTCCAGTGGGACTGTGGTGATTAGACGTACCCTGACCGTAAAGGGACCATTGAGGCAGGTACTTTAATCTCAACCTGGAACTCACCACTTAATTAACAAGAAAAAGTGCTGGTGGCAATATCCATTTGTACATAATTACTTATTGGTCAGTACAGTCATTCAGGGAACCAGGGACTTGATGTGAAGCGTTGCCTAAACCCAGGACTCAGACATCTGTACTTGCCTCTGTATCTTAAGAGTGTATCTAGGCTACTATGCTATGTACTGCCTGGAGGACAAGGATGACATGTCCCTCCCTTCAGGATGAAGAGCCCTGTGCAGCATGGGGAAATAGCAGAAAAGTGTATAAAGAGCATCTTGTCTGTGAGATCTAGCAGCCACAGTTCACATGTAGGTAGGATCTGTCTCCTGGACTTCTCTGTCCCAGGGACCTGCTAATGTAAAAGACACAGAGATGAACAAGGCCAGGTTCAGCTCCCAAAGCCATCCAGCAGGTTATACAGCCAAGACACTGCCTCAATGATTAACCTGTTGAGCCCAGGAATCCATCACATAACCACAGACTCAGACAATGTTTTTAACCATGTATCTGGTGTTAGGCAGAATCCAGGGTCACATAGCACAGACCATTATATTTTACTCCTACCTAGGTCAATGATTTGGGCTTGATTAAAACTTGATCTTCCAGAAAGACATCCAGAGTAGGTAACTTATGGCTTCTTCTGGAAAACTCTTTTGAAGGTTAACTTCACAGTCATGGTTTAAAAAAATGTGCTCCCTTTTTTAGGTTGAATTTGTTCAGCTTGAGCTGAACATCCATTCATGTTATATTTTTATCTAGTAAGTTCAACAATAGTATTCCAAACAATTCTTCCAAGCTGGTTCTAGTAGTCAGTAACTGAGACATCTCTTAATCTCCTTTTTTATTAAACTTTGACTTGTCCTTCCTCATCCTCACTGCAACCCAACCTATCTAGCTCTGAATGGTTCCTGCATTCTCTTCCAATATGGCTCATTTTTGAACTGTCATCAACTGACTTGTATCTGTTTTGACCAAGATTGTATGAAAAGGTTAAACCATGACAGGTCTTTGGTGCATCAAACATCGGCCAGAGGGTTGCACAGGTTGCTCATCTGGAATAACTTGTTGCTTTTTTTTGCCTCTCTGATACCCTTGTCCTTTTCCAAGAGTGGAGACTTTTGAGCCTGTGCCTAAGACAGAAGAGAGGAGGAAAAAAAAGGAAGAGATGCCCTCTTAAATTGGTGGCTGATCCACATGGCTCTTAAGGAAAGGAACAACAAGGGCTGGTAGTGGTGGACACTGAGGGGCTGGAGTCCAGAAGAACTTGCAACAACACCAAGAAAATAGCATTGTTTCAGAGCTGATTATAATTTTTAAAGCTGGTGGAACTGAATGGCTTCTGATACAGACCTGCCTCCTTATTCCTCTTGTTTTAAGCTGAAGAAAAAGTAGTATTACAGAGTGGAATTGCCACAATCAGCCCCCATTCTACAGCTGCTAACAGGGAGTTAGATGATGAAGTGCATTGGATGTATTTGACGAAGTGGCAGAACAGGCTATTGAAATTGTTGTTCACTCAGGCATGTGAAGATTTTGACTATAATCCCAGCTCTAACTGTTCTTCTGCTTCCAAAAGTAACTTAATCATAATGCATTTCAGTTTCTCAATATCTTTCTCTCCCATATTTGTCTACCTCTGTAAAACCAGGACTTAAAGTTATCATATCTTTTAATAAAGAGCCTTGAACCCACTTGTAATCTCTAGGCATTACTTTCATCTCTTTCCTATTCTCTCAGATCAGCAGTGACAATGGAATTAGGTGCAAAGTTTCTGCCTAATTCCTGTGGATAAATATTCATCCTATATCCAGTTTTCCTCATGCTCTCCCATCCAAGTATAGGCCCATAACTGCCTACCCCCTGGCTACATGTCTCTAGGAATAGCCCTAGTTAGTAAATATTGTTTTCACCCTGATACCCAAAATGCCACCAGCATCTTTGATATGATATTGTGGGGACAAAAATGGCAGGAATGTAAGACTCATTAGAGTGTAAGTTAAATGTTGTGCTTTCTAGAAAAGACACTTCATGCAGCTGCCAAAATAACTCTGCTGAAAAGCAGACCAGCATACCAATTTTCAGATTTTCAGATCTTACACTGTGCATACCAATGATTTGTAAATAATTATTCACTTCTACAGCTTCTACACTTCTAAACACTAATTATTCACTTCTACACTTCTACACTTCTAAACACGCAAAGTCGGAATTTATTTCAAGAAAAGACACCTAAACCTACTTTGTAAAAAATTCAGTCAAGTAATCTTACAGGAAGGTTACTGAGATCATAAAGGTTTAACTTTTGCCTGTATGAGACAGAATGAGCATGTTGTGTTTTATATCATGCATTATGAACAAAGTTAATTTTTCTTAAGGGTTTAATATATCAGATTTGAGTTTCATGTCTTACTATGTCTAAGTAAAACCTCAGTTTCATGTCTCACTGTGTCAACTAAAACTAACAGGGTTAGTTTTGCTAGAGTCAAGTCAGCAACTTGGTCTCAAGCCAACATCCACAATCACACTCTGGGTCAGAATGGGTCTTAAAGTTTTGCACCTCTCAACTTTTCATCATAAAAATACAGACAGTATTAATAGCTACTAGCATTTCCAGCATCACAGTTGACTTTTGGTAGGGGATCCCCTGCAACATTCCAGAATTAATGTCTTCTGGGGACAGCCTTCATTTAAGTGCCAAGTGAGTTCCTGCAGGGAAGGGCTCACATCCAACATCCCATCTATCAAGCAGAAGGCAGACAGAATTAGCAGTAGGATAGAAAATAGATGTCAGAAAACCTTGAAATCAGCATGGCATTCCATGATGAAAGAGAAGGAAGATACAGAAAGAAAAAATCAAGCAGCTCTTGGCTTGTATGCAAACAATAATTTTGTCATTTTGCATGTTTTTATTTTAAAAATGTAATGAGGATTCAAAATTAGAGGAAAAAATATATACATATTTTGAATGTGTTATGCTTTTGCCTGTTGAAGTAATTCTCCTCATTCCTTTTCAAGTCTTGCATGTTTGTAATTTTACACATCTATTTATGGGTAGAGACATCTAATGCAACATTCAAAGAATTAATCTTATCACCACTGAGGAAGTACTGGAAGATAAAATCAGGATTGCTCTTTGATCATTAAATGGCTTTAGAATTCTGCACACAAACAGATCTCTCTCTCTCTTATCAAATGTCAGAGATACAGCTATGGCTGCTTGTGAAAGATATCCTTTTTCCTGCCACACATAATACAGAGATCTTCAGATGGGACACATGCCCTTTTATTTTCAAGTCTTTAGCAGCTAAATAAATTGGTTTTATTTGTAAGCAGCAGGATAGAAATTTTTGGGTTGGTTTTCTGTGGGGGAGAGAAGAAAGAAGCCATATAGGGCAAAGTAAAAGAAGGATCTGTGTGTCATATGAAGGTGCTTGTGATCTTGGAGCACAGCTACCCAGCTGCAGGAATGCAATCTCACATCCACAGTATGTACCATGCTCAAATATGTGGGGGAAAAAATCAGCAAAGTATCACCATAATGATTTGCAAGTAAACCCCTAAACTAACATGGAAATACTTTGGGTGATGTTGATATGCATAATGACATGCATAATGCCAGGAAAGGATGCATTTTAAGACACAGTACACATGTTCACTTGTATGTGTGCTCATACCAAAGTGAGGCATCTTTATGATTCCCTATGGCCTGCCCCAGCCTGGGGCTGGGCCATGGTCCATGCAAGACCAGCTGGACAGTGGCAGAGGTGGCTGGAAGAGCAGGGGCTCAGCAGCCTGTGGAGGAGGGAAATGGGAGGGAGGAGAAGCCAGGCAAGGGAGTCTCAAAGTAGAGGGTTTAAATATCAACATAGCCAATGGGATTTTTTTTTCTTTATTCTAATATCAGCAGCAATTAGGATCTGATATTGATAATCCCATTAGAAAGCTGGAAAATTGGCTTGGATTGAGTGGTAGAAGGTCAAGTAGAAAAGAGGGTAGAGGGAATTACAGATCACCTCCTCTGCATGAGCCCCTGTGATCCAGGTTTACTGATCACAACTGCTCACTGCCATGTGTTGGAAAATAAGAGAAGAGCTCATATCACTGGATGAGAAAAAATATTTTGGCTGAAACATATATAAAAAAAAAGATGATTTACTGCTTTTCTGTCAATCTGTGCTTTTCCCAAAGCCCAGCATTTTCCTCATCCCCCGGCCCCCCACCTCAGGCGTTCATCAGACACATTTCCTGTGTCTGTTTTTCAATGGAGTATTTCAGAACTTGATCACAGACTCCATGGTGTGCTGATAGTTAGGGCTCATTAGGACCCAGCCCTAATGCACCCTAACAGAATGATGCAAAAAAGCAAATTGCTGGTCATTCTTTGAGGCAGCTTAAACAAATTATTAACTAACATTAACTAAATACTAGATATACTAGATGCTTGCTTCAAGTGCCTTTTTTGTTTCCCAGGAAAATGTTTTCATTGAGTGTATTTGACTAGATAAACCAGATAAATACTGTTAAGCAGACCACTTGAGTCAATAAATTAATCAATGAGAGGAAATGCTCTCAGAGGTAATGTCTAAATATACCTTGTATGCACATACAGATACACACACACACTGCTATTGCTTACTAAAGGCTCCCAGAAATCCAAAGAGGCTGTATAACACCCTGGAAAAATTTCCTCCATTTTCTGATAATAAGAAAGTAGCATCTTTTTGTTCAGGGGGAAGGCCACACACACCCACAATGTCACTAATCTGAATAAATCTGACAGAAGACAGCAGGATCTAGCTCAGCACAGAGCCCAGGAGTGGGTCATGGCATAACAGGTCATCTTAAAAGTGACACTTCCCAGCATGTGCACAGTTTGTTGAGGTGCTTATTTCAGATCTTTGTACAGAATGAAGTCAGTGAAATTACACTGGGGATGAATTTAGCCTCATAACTTTTTCTGATCTATTTCCTACAATTCTCTTAAGTATTTAGTTGCTTCCTGCTAATTATTCTTGCATTATTTTACAGCACACTAACGTGTGCCACATGGGGCTTATGTAAAATGTTCTTTAATCATTGTCACTCAAAATAATTTAAGTTTCTGAATGAGATTAGTACAGTAGTAAAGGATCTGTTAGAGAAAAGTCTATGGTTCTTGTTTTATGGGTTATTAAAGTGAAGCAGGCACTTTCCATAAAAATCTCCTTTAAAATATTTTTATAAAGCTCAACCCAAACTGAATTTCTGCTTTGGTGAAATGAATGAAGCTCACCAAATCATAAGAGTCCAGCCTGGATAGATCCAATTACATATTTAAGGCAAAAAGGACATGTTCAGACCATGAACTAAGCTTGCAAAAAACACCTTTCATTTTTTAAGTCTGACTCCAAAACTATTTTTCAGTGTCTCATATCATAAGGTTTCCTATTAGTAGGCAGAATTAAGCATGCATCTTCAATCCAGGACCCTTCCATTTTTAATCAGTTTTACACCAATAAGGAGCAGGCCTGGGACTTTGTGGAAATATGTGAAAACATAAAGATGGTTGCAAAGCTCAGAAAGAACAGCCTCCATTAGGGAAAAACTGTGTGCAGGTTGAACTTGGTACATGGACCTGTTTTGTTAAAGTCAGTACTATGTAAGACATGAAAACAGTGTCTCAGACATTATGAGCAAGATCCATTTCCTTTAGGTATCCTGAATCAGGTATAATGTGGTCCTGAAAAAACATGAACAATCTCAAGTTCTTTGCTTTCACCTGCATGTAGCCTTCTCCAAATAACAGATGCTTTTCTAAATCATCTCCTGTGTGGATTAATACTAGACTTTTCCAGATTCCTTGCAAACTATTCCAAACACTGCATTTACTTAAACAAGCAAACACATAAACAAAAAATAAATAGTATCTTTGGAGTCATTTTCAAACTTGGCTAGGCCAGGCCCCAGATACCATGAAGTCAGACTAAGCCAATTCCTATTCCAGCATTTTTTTAGCATTTCTATCTTTCTGGAAGATGTCAAAATATGGTCCTGCATCACTCTACCACTGCTGGGTAGGTGGTTTTGCTAGCAGATTCTACAAAGCAGTCAAACACTTTCTCAGAAACAAATAAAATGAGAGAGCAAAAAAAGAAAAATATGGTCTTTACCTTGTTAATGCTATCCTTGTAAAACATCTAAAAAGTATCCTAATTCTATATGGCTAGTTCTCTTTTTATGTAAGTTCTGTATTTAGTTGGAGATCTGCCACATTTTCCATGACCAGATTTGGTTTAGAGTCATTTGAAAATGACTCTAAACCACCCTTTGCTATCACAATTCAGGGTTCTTCTTTAATTTCTGTTCCAGCCAAAGTCTCACTACCACAATGACAGTTGCAACTGCACAAGACATCTCAGTAGCTGGGCCACAGCCTGAATAGAGGCCAGCTGATCTCCTGGCTTCTTTTCCAAAGGCTGCAAGGCTCTTATTCAAACATCCTCTCTGCATGGGTTATCTGGAGTCGATTTATAATTTACCCCACTAGATACCAGCCCCCTGAGTATTATTTCACAGTCAGATAATTATTCCATTCAGCTTCTTTAAAATATTCTCTGCTGCTTTGAAATAGGAGAGGCTGGGGTGCCTAGCACATAGTCTTTAAGCTCTGTTCAGGCAGCTGGGAGAAATGACTCACACTGCCAATGTGGATTTACTCATTAGGCTTGTTGTGCTAGTAGATGCTCTGGGGAAGCTGACAGTGACCAAATATTTCCTTTTTATCAGTGCAGCTATTTCCCTCTCATCTTGATGCAGAGCAGCTCTGGTTGTCACTGGTATGTGCTGCAATCTTATCAGATCTGCCTTCTCTTTCTTTCCTCCTTTGCTCCTGAAAAGTTATTCTACTGACTTTCTCAAAGTACATTAGCCATGCTATTTCACAACCACATCTCTTCAATTGTCAGAGGCATACCAAATATTTTGGTCTCAAAGGAGATAAAAATTTCAGAGGTGAAATGAATAGCACCCACATGTTTTAGAAGACCTTGTCCCTTTCTTGCTCTGCCCTGGTGCAGACTCACCTTGAATCTTGTGTGTAGTTTTGGGTGCCACGGCATTAGAAAGATACTAAACTATCAGAGAGCATCCAAAGGAGGGCAATGAAGCCAGTGAAGGGCCTTGAGGGGAAGCTGTAGGAGAAGCAGCTGAAGTCACTTGGTCTGTTCAGCCTGGAGAAGAGGAGACCAGGGGGAGACCTCATTGTGGTTACAACTTCCTTATGAGGGGTCAAGGAGGGGCAGGCACTGATCTCTTCTCTGTGGTGGTCAGTGACAGGACCCAAGGGAATGGCCTGAAGCTGTGTCAGGGGTGGTTTAGTTAGGATATTAGGCAAAGGTTCTTCACCCACAGAGGCTGGTTGGACACTGGAACAGGCTGACCAGGGAAGCAGTCACAGCACCAAGACTGACAGAGTTAAAGAAGTGTTTGCACAACGCTCTCAGGCACAGAGTGTGACTCTTGGAGCTGTCCTGTGCAGGGCCAAGAGCTGGACTCAAGAATCCTTGAGTGTCTCATCCAACTCAATGTACTCTGTGCTTCAGTGATCTTCCTGTACAGAGCCTTCATTTTGGTTTTTTATACGGCTTCCAAAATTAATTCCATCCCAATCTGTCAAATAATTTACTGACTAAGAGCCACAAACCCTCAAAATAATTGGCAAATTTAACTTTTCAAATCATGCTTTTATATGTGTGTGGAGCTGAAAAAACTTTACTACATTTTTCACCACTTTTTGTCTTTTGTCTAAGAGCAATGAGGAGAAAAACTTCCTAGCAAGGAATTCAAGGACAGCTTTTGTCATAAGCTCCATAGTCACAAAAATAATCTTTTGCCACTGGAATTCCAAAGCAAGGGGCTTGACACTAGGAACTTGACTTGGTGCTGTACATGAAGAGTCTGTGGTGGCCCAGTTATTGTGCTGCAAATGTTACCCAGTTCTGCTGCTCCTCTTAAAAACCACAAGTTTGTGTATTCAGTTCATCAAATTATAAGATGTGATTAAGTCAAATCAGTTTTGTCATGAGTAATTACTCCTTAATTAGTAGTCAATGAATAATAATAGTCCATAATCAATGCAGTTGTTATTTTCCAGGTTAGGTGAGGAATGATTCTGAAGAGGAAAATAAAACTGCTCTGGAAGTAAAGATAGAAAGATCTCAGTAGCAGTATGCCCCCTTTAGATCATGAATTTAAATACTGTGGTTGTCTGGGGTAAGAATAGAGTTGACACAGTGATGCAGTACTAACTAATTACTTCAGAAAGCTCCTTAGTATTATGGTTTTAGTACATTATATGAGCAAGAAGATCATTTATATCAAAGTGAAGGGGTTTTACCATGAGGAAGGATTGAACATTACATTTTATAAAAGTTCATCTGTAACTTTGTGCAGAAATGAAAAATATCTAGACTTACAGTAAGTAGTATGCTTGACAACAAGCCTTCTAAAAGTCAAGCAGCAACTCGCATGACTTTTTTCCTCTGGAGCAGGAGAAAAAGGCTACAGAAAATAATGTATTTTAATGAATTGTCTTTTCACCAGGATAGAGCTGATATAAGTATAGGATAGCCCTTTCATATTCTTAATTTCCTTTAAATGACCCCAGTATTCCACAGTGCTTAATCAAGGGAAGCCTCTGATGTTTATGCAACTAGACCATGTTTCTTATCTCCATGGTTCACTCACTACACTCTGCTTGTAATTCATACACAAAAGTCTCTCTGTGAAAAGGAAATGTGCACAGTGTTCATATGTCTGTTTTTCTTCTTCACTCTGCTCCTATGCCAATATTACAAAGTATGTGAGTGACAATTTGCAATTTAACTACCTGGCTTCATATGCTCAGTCAGATACAGAGCAGAGCTCTTGAGATAGGCACTAGGGATATACATAGACATCAGCATTACAAGCTGCTCAATTATCATTCCTCAATAAACACTTTTTAGGGTCCTCAGATTGCAAAGCCATTTGGGCTTTGGAATCTTTCCATGTGAGCAAAGCTATAGCTTTTCTGATTGTGTCTCTGGATGCTATGGGATGGGCACCAGTCCATAACAACACGAGCTATTTTATGTAGACTGTTGAAACTTTCATATGTGGCATGCACATGATCTGAGTCAATAGAATAGAGGAGCTGGAAGACCTTAAAATCTTGTTAATCAAAAGTTTGAAACTATTTTTCTCTCAGCCCCAAAATAACAAAACACTTGGACTCCCTCACCCCTCTTACCACACACTCATTGAAAGAGTTTTACTCTAATAAGCCTGTCCATTTCTTTTAGCAGCTCTTTATAATAAGTGATCACTTTCATAAAATTGCAGAAAAGAGTTCTACAATGAACTTTGAGGATATGTCTTCAGTGCTAAGTAACAGAAAGCCTGGGAAGATGCTTGAACACTGAACCTCTGATTGTCCAGACTGTTTTATTATTTGCCTTCTGCTGCCAGTTTTCTTCAAGACAATGCTGCTATAGAAGGAGCAGGACATGAGCCAGTCCTTGTGACTGTCCCAGGACCAGTAATTAGCCCTGAGGCCAATTAGACATAGCCTAAAAGGTTATAGAGCCATCTTTTCTTCTCAAAATAGAAAATATGCAGTAATTTGTTCTGTTTCTATATGAACCAAATCTAATCAATGAGCTTTGTGGGCTGAATACTCCAAGGCTGTGCTGCCCAACAACTTCCAGTATTTCTGAATTTTGCTCTGCTCCCACTGACATCAACAATCCCTCATTGTCACAAATGAGCATAAATAGCTTGCTGCCATCTCTCACAAGCCTCAGATTATAGTATTCCAGGAAATTTACAGTAAAATAATCATTTGCATAAGTTCTTAGGCCTTAGGATAGAAAACTTCACTGCAAAGATAGTCCTAATTGTAAGGGGATGCAATGTCAGCTCACTGCACTCTCTGCATAGGCACTAACCTACATATCTCCATGGGAACGTTTGGAAAAACCATCCAGTAAAGTCATCTCAAAATTCTTCCTGAGCTGTGAACCTTGAAAAACCCTTGGGAATGCAGGAGGTAATCTCTAGCAGGAATCATTACAATATGTTTGTTGTCAGTGAAGTACAGCAGAAAAAGCCCACCTTAGATGATGATATATGGAATCAGTACTGCAAGACAATCAGTACTGCAGGACTAATTGCTCTGAGGGATTACCTCCTGCAGTACCTCCCAATGTCTTCAGTAAGGCTTTATGAAATTGAATGAGGGCAGAATTTGGCCTTGTAATTCTACTCCCTAAACTGAATCCCAGTAATGATCAGAAATATTAATATTGTTACCCTTATTCAAGACATCCAGCCACTAAGGGGCATAGGGATTACTATTCATCATTAAGGCAATGTAGATACTTTTGTGCAACTACTCACCAAATCAAATATTTTTAACTCTGTGTGTGCATGTGTACATGGATTTTTCCTTTCAGATTGGCTGGGTTCTCCTTTCTTCTTTCATTTTTCCTAATGCAAATAACTTACAGGGATAAAATTGAACAACGTTAAGGAAAGTTTCACTTATTCCTTCATAACAGACAGGAGTTCTCAGAGCATGCAATACCCCTACACAGGACTTGTACCTGCAAATCCAGCCTCAAGTCCCTTCTGTTTCTCAGGCCTGTGAGGTAATGAGATGAAGAGCAGTTATTGTTAGGATAAAACCCAGCAGTAGAGAAAGATGTAGTCCCCTGTCCCCACCCCCATCATGAGTTCCCAGATCCCAGAAAATAGTTATTTTCATCAGGCTAATAGCCCAAGCACCGAAACCTTTTGTCCTGTCTGTAAGCTGTGAGCAGTTCAACAGCTGCCCCCACCTCCTCTATATTTATCCACAGAAGTCTCGTGGATGTCCCAGGATGCTTCTCAGTTGGTTGTGCAACACTCAAAGCCCCTGTTGTTACAAAAGAGACTCTTTCAGTTCCCCTCAGCAGGCTGCTATGCTGCTATGCTATGGGCCTTCAAATCAAAACCAGACTCATCTGGTGTTCCTCTTATTCTTTTTAAAGAGCCTTCTCCCTAGAGATGCCTCCCCACATTTAAATTGCCTTTCCTCTTTTGCCAGTGTTAATGTTATGCATTAGATATTTGGCACAGATGCAATAAATATTTCCTCGCTCCTAACTTCAGCCTGTCTTTTGTTCCTGAATGAAAGCAGACTTCAGAGCACCCACCCCATGTGGCCAATCTCTCTGTGCTACACCTGCTTTCATCTCATGCAAAACACAGGGAATCATGAACAAAACATCTCCAAAAATGCCAGTGTGTAACTTAGAAAACCTTTAATAAATTACCCATGAAAGTATGGCACTGCTCTGGGGTCCCTGCTCATGTACAAGAAAAAAGTGTATCTGACATGCCAGTTTAGAGGAATGGAGTGCCAACACTTGAAAAGGGTTTTCCTGGATCATATCTTTCTGGTTTTCTAACTGTTCTTTAGACTATTAAGACATTTTAGTTCTATTTTACCTTTCAAAACATGGGCAACATGTTGTCCTAAGCCTCTTTTTAAAGTCTCACAGCTCTAGAAAGAAGGTGATGATTGTTCACAGAACATTTTGTTTAAGAAGTTACTCCCCTCCTCTTGCTCCACCTGTGGGAGAAAAATGAATAGGAGTTGTTGCAAAGTCAGCCTCAGACAAGAAGAATCTGAGGCAATAGGGGCAGCCCACTGTATCATACCTCTCCATGATGGCACTGTCAATCTGGCACATACAATACCTCACCACATTTGTCATAACTGAACACATCAGGATCATTACAGACTGGAAATGCTTAAATTTACCTAAATTTCAAGATTTCTTACAAAAACACAGTGTATTTTGTTATCCCCTACCTCCAGCCAAGTGCAAAAAACCAAATACATAATACTTGCTTTTGGTAGACTCTGCAAGTGTGTTTAGGTCTTTTCTGTTGTTAGCATGGTGCTTTGCTTTGAAAATGAGATCTGTATTATTATTATTGACATTTACCCTTTGCCTTTGAGGAAGTTCCCACTGCCCTCACTTGTGTGGAGCAGGGCACCACCATGTTGTCCATGGACAGCGTGTAAAAATTAAGCATTTATTACACAAATTGACAGGATTGTTAATGTGTAAGAGGAAGGGAGTAAGCCTCATTTTCCATATGGGAGTTGAATTGTGAGAAAAATTATTTAGCCAAAGTGCAGTTGAAGTTTGATCATATTTTCCTTAAACAGTAAGAAGAATGTGGTGGTTTCGTTACAGATGCATGGATACTGCATCAAAGAATCACAGAGTTAACCAGATAGGAAAAGACCTTTGAGATCATCAAGTCCAACCTATTGCCTAACACCACCTTATCAACTAAACCATGGCACTGAGTGCCACATCCAGTCTTCATCAGTTTGTACACATGCCCCTTGTTGTATTGAGGAGGTAGGAGATACAGAGTTCCTTGGGGAACTCTAACGCCAAAATCCTAACTTCTGGAGGTTAATACTACAGCAAACTGATTTCACTAAAAATATAGAGCCCCAGGGAGTGCATGTGTCCACTTGAGCTGCTGGAGGCGTGGCTCAGGGGGAGCAGTTTAGTCACAGCTCAGTGGGAAATCAGGCTCAGGCAGCAATGAGTCTGCAGCAGTGCTCAAGGATGTGGTCAATGATCTGCAGCAGCTGGAAACTGGAAAAAAATAGTGTTGATACTAGATTTCAGAGAAGTACTTTCAGGTAGAATTTTTCAAGATGAAAAAGTTCAGATTTTGGTTTTTTATGTCTCATGTACCAAGAAGGACATGAGCAGCACAGCTGGTTAGACAGCTTTTCTCAATGTTTATAAGGTAATAAAAATTAATTGAGAGTGTTTGATCTTTCCTGTTAGTGTCTTCATGTTTCTATTGGAGATATCCAAATCTTGCAAGTCTTGAGCCAAATACTATCTGTATGAAATCTTTGTGCTAGTACTTTATCCTCCCTTGCAACATCATTCACATGTTAGTTGTTCTGTTGCCAAATTCTTCAAAACTCTGAGTAACATCCCTTTTACTGACTCTCAGCCAAATCAAGTAACTGAATGCTTGCTGTGTTCTTTGGATTCAGGTTATAAACTGCCATACAATGCTACTGACCAAATTTATTTCAGCTCTCCCATTTCCTCTTACCCTCTCATATGGGCCAAACTTCCCCTCCTTTGCTGCTTTACCTTACTCCTTGGGTGAATAACAACATATGTCTCAGTGAAACACAAACCCACCTGTTTTTAAACACTGTTTGTCACACCTCCTCCCCCAAACTCTATGTCCCAAAGTCCACATGTTCTATGTAAGGTAAAATCTGGCATTGATTTTGAACGGCTGGTCACAGATCTAGGCTGGCTTTTTTTTTCCAGTGGGAGGGATGGAGATCCATTGGGGTTGATGTGATTGACATTAAAAAAAAAAAAAAAACCAAAAAAAACAACACTGGCTAAAATTTGCCGTCTCCAACAGCCCAGGAGTTGAAGGGAAATGGAGAATAAATCAAAGGTCGTTGAAGTAAAGTGCCAAATTTCTATCAATTAAAAGATTAAGAGACAGTCAAGCCTTCAGAGTCCAGAACAAGCTCCATCTTTGGAAAGAAAAACTAAGGCAAATTTAATGAGACTTTAGATATAAAAAGTCTCAAGACCTAAAAGAGAAGACAAACTAATTTTTTTTCCTGGGATGGACACAAGAACAGTGGCAGTCCAACAAAGGGTTATTTCAGGAGACAAGCTCACCTGGGAGGAATTTACCTGGGATGCCATTTACTCAGGTGTCTGTGCCTTCAGCAGTTGCTATGTTAAAACTGCCCCAAAAATATCATGGATTCAAGTGGTATCAGTGTTCTAAGAAAAGTCCATTTCTAAGATCTTCTTATAGGAAAGTATAAGTGATAGGGACCCTAAAAGGACAAACCTCTTCCTGATAATTATTTAAGGGACAAGGAAATGCAAAAGCTGCAGATGAGGAGGTAAAAAGAGGAAGGAGCTCAGAGCATTACAGCATAAATCTGTTGTGGAAAGGAATGTATGGGTCCAGTTAGGAGGTTTGCCTCTGCAGATATGCCTGAAATAAGCACCAATAGTGACACCCTTACAGCTCCCCTCAGACTTAAATAGTGCAAAATAAAGCAGTTTATTTTTTTTTTCTCCAGAAGTACTGCTACTATAGATTTACAAACCAAAGTGGAAAGGATGCTGTTGGAAAAGGCAAGAAAATAGATGTTTGGAAAATATTGGCTCCAGAAAAAGGAGCACAGGTTTTCAGAAATCTCTTCAATTAGAGGGTAGAATTTTGGATTACATATGTTAAGGCACAGGCTGGATCTGTCATGATTGTAAATGCACCTGTTCTTCAAGTTCCTAAAGACCCATGCATGCTCTACATGTGGAACACATCTCTGAGATTAGGCCTTTAAATTTGCATTTTTGTGAGCAGAGATAATATATGGAACTGTTAGGATGTGATGAGCAGATATTTCAATCCTATATTGCCAAAGTGTAAATGACTGTAAGAGGACTAAAGTGGTAAAAAGTATGGCTGAGGCATGATAAGCCTGAGCAGATATATGAAAAAGCCAACTTGTACAGGAAAATCATACTGAGCTTAGTGTTAGTGAGCTGAATGCAGTATTGTTCAAGCTCTAACCTCCACGAGTACACAAATACACAGATTTTTATAGTGTCTACAGCTTTCTAAACACACCTTGAAAGAGTCAGCTTCAAACATGCTACATCCAAACTCTTTTAAAATTCTGTTTGATCCAACTCTACCCACAGACTGTTACAGAGCTGTTCGACCTGTATTAGCCTAATGACTTTCATCCTTCAAAAATATAACTATTTTATGAGGAATGTGGGCTGTTTGCTCACATCTAGATAAAAACATGCAGATGAAAGAGCAAATGATATCACATAATGTATCACGAATCATTCCCTCTGTGATTATTAGGTTTTTTTCCTGTTTTCTAGTCGTTCAGGTACCCTCCCTCTCTGCCTGTAATTCTGGAGGTTCACTGCATGATTTAGATGGACATATCCCATTCTGCAGATAATCTGCCAGGAGAGCACTTCAGCATTAATCACTGTGTGCTGTTAGTGGTGAGCAACATATGATTTAGGCTACATGGTTTACTTTGTACTATCTGGTTGTGCAATGGCAATGCTGAAATAATGAATGATGAACGTACTTCCCAGATGAAGTTTCAGATGAATGACTATTCATGGTAGCTAGCAAAAGAATTTCATTATTTACTTATGTTTTCCATGAATATGCTTCTGCTCATCCAAACAATAAACTCAATAACCAGGACAACAAACTTGTTCTGCAGATTCTGAGAAGCAGATTCTGAGAAACATATTCAGGTCAAGAGTTCCTTAAGCTTCAAGCCCTTTTCAATAGGCAGAAAGGAATTTCAACAATTACAAAGCAGATAAGTGCTGCATTTCTCTCTGTTTGTTCATTTTGTTTGGTTGTTGTTTTTTTTATTTGTTTGTTTGGGTTTTGTTTTGTTTTGTTTTTGTTTGGTTTGGTTTTGTTTTGTTGTTGTTGTTGTTGTTGTTTTTGGGTTGTTGGTTTTCTGTTGGGTTTTTTTTTTTAATTTATTTTTTGTCCCTGGGAAAAACATTTTAAAAAAACTGATCAAACTGTTGGGTTTTTTCATAACATTTCACAGAAAAGGAAGTTTGTGAACAAAGAACTGGAGGACAGAAGCTCCTGAATTATAAAACCAGCTCCAATAATAAATTTTTCTGTGACTGTTGGCCAATTATGTGGTGGGACACACCAAGAGTGTTTCTTTGTTTCAAGCAATTAATGGGTAAAAAATAGCATCTCTGATAAAGTTGGTCTTTCATTTGTGAAAAACCTATCATCTGTTTTCAGTTTGCCCACACTATTAAACTTATGCCTCACTCTTTTCTAGATTTCAGGGGGAATATTTTTGTAACTGTGAAAGGAACACAGCACAGCCTTTGGAAGGCTTTGTGGTCAAAGGTGCTGTATAACCACCAGTTATTTATTATGAAATGAATGCACTCTTCTTCAAGTGAATTCCAGCATGAATATCATATGACAGGACTGAGAGGAAGTTTGTTTATTCTATTGACCAAAGTATTATTTGTCTTAATAAAATGATAACATTGTTCATTTATTTTTGGAGAATTAATCTGATATGTCTCTCAGTTAAGCTTTAGGGCCAGATTTTTCCACCCTGATTCACCTTGTCAACTATATTTTCATGTGAACAGGCCTACATAAAGTGCAGGTCATACTGTGTGTGAAAGAAAAGAAGGAACAGCCATGTCTCAGGGTCTACTCTGGGTAGCCCTGAGTCTAGCAATGACATTGGCTGGGAATATAACTGAAATAATCTAGACAGTAACAGTCTTATATTGGAAATAAAGTATTATCAGCCAAAAGAAAAAACAATTACATTTAATTAAGCTAGTATATGAGAAAGATTAGAGACAATGGCAGTTCTTCCCTTTGAAAATAAAATGTTTCAAAGTGACCCTAGCAAAAATCTGCATAGAAATAGCTTGAAGAAAAGGATGGATGGATTATACAAATAGTCTTCTAAATATTTAGAAAACTAGAGTAAACAAAGAGTAGTAACTTTGGTGTCAGCCTGCAGTGAGAGTGAGTTACAGCACCTTCATTGCTCAAGTGCCTTTTCTGTGTGGGAAAAGATCGGAATGAGACTAGCATGTACAGTGTAAAATGTACTTTTCTTCACAAAAGTGTATTCTAATCTTCCAATACTGCTTGTGCAAGATCTTTGTGGAATACTGTACCCATAATACTTCAATGAATGACTTTCATTGAACAAATATTGACCATGATGTGAGTCCAAGGGCCGTGGCCATCACAACAACAGTTACGAAATGGCATTTCTCACTAAGCCGTGGCGTGATTTCTCACAAATCACAAAGGCGTCAGACACGTGATGATCAAAACATGTCTTTCCACCTTCCTCTGAGAGGCCATGTCCAAGCCTGTGCTTGAGCTAAGACATTAAACTAGCCAGGCCAGCAAGGTCTAGCTCATATAGCAAAGCCACCTTTGATCTGGGTCTGAAGTGTTTTTTCCACACACAGCCTGCAAACAAACTCACTCTTAGCACTGTTTGTTACTCAGTTATCCATAATAATGGATAACTTGTATGTGCTCTTACCCTCAAAGCATCAAATTCAAATAAGATAGAAAATAAATATATCAAAGCAGAAAGGAAAGCAAAGCAATCCGGAAGAAAGCTTGCATGATCTTCAGTAGGGCTGTGTTTATTTTTCTATTTTAAAATTCGTTACAGAAAAGTCTCAACTCTTTCTGATTCCTATGCATCTGTGCAACATATAGCTCCAATTACATCTTACAAAAACACCCCTCTGATAGCCTCCAGGCCAGTCCCCATGTTATTTTACTTTTTCTACTGGAAAAGCGCCCAAATAAAGCAATTACTTTTCTTTGATATTATTTTGCAGTTATTTGCCCCTCCCCACTCCCAAAAACTCCACCAGAACAATCCTATTCTATTCAGCATTACAGACAACAGTCCAAATTTCTCCACCTTCTATTTGCAAATTGAGTGCTTACCAAGAGACTAGCACACTCATAAACACTAAATCTGCATAATTTATAGTAACTTAGCAACTCTCAATTTGAGGAATATCTGGGTGCTGCTGTAACTCCTGGCAAGACACATTCCAAATATTTACAGCACTACAATTCAAACTGTGGCTTATGATTTTTGTTCTGGAGGTCCCAGCTTTGGTTCTCTGCATTTCGTCTACCAGGTGACTGCTGTGCTGTAAATCCACCTGGACATTTATGACCATGCAGTGACACAGTCATGAATATGACTATAAATCTAAATCTGAATGCTGTCAGCAAGCTTCCCTTCCTTCACTGCTGCATTTTTAATGCCTGAGCTAACTAAGATTGTTCGAATTGCTTCAACCATTTAAAATATTTATGCTGCTATGGAAGTCTTAAGGTCATAAAGAAATGGCTACTAATAGAAGCAATGTATTGCTGGAGTCAGTGTTTGTGATTCTTAACTTTTTCCTGCTACATGACTCACCCCATTCAGCTACTTAGAAGTGAACATTTTTTAAATGGACTGTCTCCCTTACTGAAAGGACTCTTTACTGAGGTACAGGCACTGCTTAACAGATCCAAGGTTTTGAACTGAGGGAGGGAAACAAAAAAAGAAAATACAAACACCGATTCCTGTATTATTATTTGTAGACGTTGGTATTGCACTATGTGATCTGCCAGAGAAAGTCAAGGGAAAGACAGCAAATACAAAAATGTGCATTCAAAATCCATTCAAGACCTGGCCTGGGAATTCAGTTTCTAAAATAGCCAAGGCCAGAAACTTCTCCAAACTTAAAATTGGAAGCAACTGTGAAGAAGCTGCTGTTTATTCTACCACACTGGTTCAGAGGGGAAAGAAGGGGAAATTTGCCTCCTGGTGCAGACCTGCATTTCCTAGTACTTCCCCCTATTTTTACCTCTATCAAACCTAAATCCCAGAGCCTAGGAGGCAAGCAGAAACCTGTCTGTGTACAGACTTCAGATCTGGGTATCTGCATTATTTGCAGTTTGTATAGATTTCTTATTGCAGGGAAGATAACACTTGGAGCAGTTTTTAGATGTGGATAACACTGCAGGTTAAGTTACCATAGCCATTTTCCTGAGGCTTTTCAGGGTACTTAATCTCAATTTCCTACCTTGTCTCTCTTGCTTCAGCCCCCCAGATCAGAAAGCAGGGCAGGGCACAGTTGCCCTGTTCTGCACCTCACTATCAGTACAAATCAATTTCTAGTCAGACAGTTTGCAATGGGACTCAAAGTCCTAAAATATTTTGGTGCTTCTAAAATATCAAAAGCATTTGAGTGGAATTCTAGAATTATTTTTTATTAATGGAAGCTTATTTTTATTGGAGAAATAGAGTGATTTCTGATAGTATAGTGAACTTTGCTAATCAGTAGACTATTTTTGAAGCAGTGACTAAAGAGGGCAAAATGTGGTGCTGTTTTTTCATTTATTTTTCTAAATTAAAAAAAAAATTGTGAGATTTTTGATTCTACAATATGTAATTTATGGAGTTAAAACAGTCATAGCACAGACACTGCCCCTCAGTGTAGACAATACTTCATAATTTCAAATCTGTTTCCTACAAAACCTTTCAAAGCTCAAAAATGTGGTACATTGGTGACATTTTAGATAGCCTGACATGAGGCATTTGCAACACTGTAAACCATATTAATGTTGGCCTGTGAGGCTCTGGTTACTTTTATTTAATAATAGAAACCAGCATGGAAATATTTAAATTTGTAGAAAATATGCCTGGGTTTTTAAAGTCTGTAGCATAAGAGATAGTTCATGGTATCATTTTTTTCCCAGTGGCACTGCTGTTTTTAATGAATGTGTATGTGATGCAACCCATCAGGTTGCTGAATCCCAGCCTGGCTTGAAATGTTTGCACTGCTGGAACTTCAGGGACTGTATGCCCACAGGTGATCTCAGAGGGCTGATTACCACAGTGACCCAACGTGCCCACCCCTGGAAATAAAACACATTAACCAGGTCTGGCTGTGCTTCCTTCCTTGCCTTGCAGAATATGCAATATTTATGATTAAGCTTTGTAAATGAAAATCAGAGCAGTTTCTTTGCTCCTTCGAGCTGCACAGTCTCATTCTGGGTGATTCATTCATTGAGTCAGGCAGCCATGCATGCAGTCATTCATAAGTAATGCCACGCTTCCCTTCAGCATGCAGGAATGATTTACCTCCCTGCTGCCTTTCAGTGTTTGTTCAGCAAACACACTAAGCTAGAGAGTTCCTTTTTCAGGCTTTGTTCTTATTTTAAGGAAACAGTGCTACCTAAATGCATGTGTGTGTGGGGTGCTGTGCATGGAAGTGAGCACATATGTCTGTAAGAAATGGTGGCAATCCATAGCATCCCTCACAAAATATTCTGTCTTTTCTTGGCATCCATGAGAAGAGGCTTGTATTTACAAGTCAGATTTCAGCTCTTTTTGTACTCATGCCTTGCCACAAGTAAGTCTATAAAAATAGAGCCTTCACCAGGACTCCTAGAAGAGGACCAATAACATCCTAGCCTCATGCAAAGAACCCTGAGGCACCAGCAGATTTTCTGCTATCAGTATTTTTTTGCTAATTTCAGCACCTAACAGGAGATAAAAACATAGGATATCACAGACCAAGGAAAAGCCTTTGATTTGTGCAATTTTTAAGGAGCTATGAAGCATGAAGATGTGGCAAGAGCTGAAGATGGGCAGGAATGTGTGCTTGAGTCTTGTAAATTCGTAGCTTAGGGGATCGACCTCTTTCAACTTTACACAAACAGAAGAGAGGTGATAGTGTAGGCTAATCATTTTAATATCCTCCCCACTTCAAAAGGGGAGTGAGAGTAAGCCTACATGGAATGAAAGGCACTATGTGACACTGCCTTTATGATTCCTTAGTCCTTTGGCCCTAGCTAATTTCTCTCTATAGTGAAATTAGAAGGCCAATGCAAGTAAATATCAACAAATACACAGCTCAGGGCAGCTCTCACAACTACCAAAATTCAGAGTGCAGACACACTGGGTGAAACAGAAGGTTTATGCAGCATGGGTGCCTCCTCCCCTTTTGGGGAGAACAAGGGACTTCTTTTTCCTTATTTCTAAATAGACTTCTGAGCTGTTGAGAAAGCTGGCCTTTGAAAAGGTTGGGGTTTTTTTCATGTACATCCAGAGGAAAAAAAATGAGAAGTTTTCTAGATGCTACATGTTCATACCTTCCAAACATCTGGAGTATCACAACTAGAAACCCTTTGTGGACGTATTTTCATTAGTCACACAAAAAGACAACTCATTTTTTCCCATTTTCTCAAGATTTCAAAGCTCTACACTGTATCCTTAAACATTAGTCATTAAATTATGTCTCAAGCTAAAGCAATTTCATGCTTTGAAATTCTTTTGAAGTTGGCAGATTATTTTATTTGTCTGTTTTCCTTTTTTAATTTTGATTCTTATAAAAGGAACTTGAGTTTATCTTCCATTATTGTTCTCTTTTCTAGCTCATCAAAGGACACCCTTATGAAAAGGTACATAGTCACATTAAAGAATAATGTTTTGAAATTCTCTGCTGTATTTTGAAATACCTGGAAACAGCAGGACTTTAAAAATACCTATTTAAATTATTTACCTTTCTTCTTTTTAAGTGGCTTTTCAAGGAAATCAGAATTGTTTTCTTTGGATTTTCGCTTCTTTACTTTACAATGTATGTAACATATTGCATCAACAAAAAATCAGTAATCTCAGATGACATTTTTCTGCTGTCTTTTAAGTTCTGAAACATTTTAATTATAAGAATTTACACTATTTAATACACTGTGTGGCCATTATTCCAGGTAGCAGTCTATTGCTGACCTTAACAGTTTACAAGAAAGGAAATTGCATTTGCAGACAATATAGGCTTTGCCATGATATGGATTTACTGAAGTGTCTGACTGAGAATTATTTTTAAAGGAAAAGTGACTTTTTCACTAAGCTACAATTTCTATAGAGTGGTTGGCTAGTGCAGAAAATATTGATTGTTTCTCAAAAGAATCAAACACCCCAAAATCTGAAATACTTTGGTAGTGGTACTTGGTTTCTCTGTACTTATGAATTTTGATAAGATTTTGTCCAAGTCATTAAATGAACGTTGCATGCTAAAACTGTGGATATTTCATTTTTACTTCAGAGAATTTCATCCTGAGGTTGTGTTGGGAAAACAGCTTTCCATTGCAATCAATAAATGGACCCACCTTTCTGAAAGAGATCTCCAGCTCATTTACAGTGATGCAAATCAAGGAACATGGCAAAACCAGAGGCAGGTGTGGATGGGGTAGGAGGAAGACATGCCTTGTAGTGCAGCCATGACCATGGGATTTGACTAGTCTCACTTGGACTCAAGATTTATAACCCTATGTACTTTCTATGAACTTCTCTGGACTCTGATTGCACATTCCAAGCATTAAAATCCATTATATTTTACCACTTATCCAGGACACAATGCAAAAGCTTGCTCCACAGAATTTATATGTTTAATTCAGTATTTTCTCATATAAAGGGACAAATGCCACAGCAAATGCAGTAGGTCCTTTCCTGGCCCATGTTTTTCATCCAGCCTGGCTACTTTTCTATGTAGCTGGGTACTGACCTCCAGTAGAGCATGGAATGTAACCTCTTCCTGATTAAACAATGTTTGTGAAAAAAATATTTACCTGGGGGGTTGATACACTGGTTTTATATGCCTACTTCATCAAAGAGACTAATGTTCTCTCTTTGCCTGAGGCAGAGCAGTGGAACCACAATCAACTCTCAGTGTCTCTCCTTATGTTACTTGACACTAACACAATTATTAACTGTTAGAGTAAAGCAGCAATAATCAGCTCTGTTGTTAAGTGTGAGGGTGGATCTCCTGGCATAAGAACAACTGGGCATGATTTCAGTCCTCATAATAAACCTCAGAACCATAAGTTACAAAGAAGCAGGAGTTTTTTAATTGCATTCATTTTTCAGAATGGGACATGAGGCAAATGAACCTAAAGTGTGCATCAGCATCAAGAACTGGACCCAGAGCATGTGATTTCACTAAATCAGTGCTTGGCAGGTAGTGATCTGCCAGACAGCCTCATTGTAGGCCAGTGCAGTCTTTTCTGCTTCCTTTTTGTTTATTCCGTTCACTTTTCTGAAACCCCATCAGTGACCTCTCCCTCTGTCCTGGCCTTGTGCTCTTGTTAGTATGGATGTCTGAGGAGAAGGTGTCTCCAAGTTAGCTGAATGCAAATCCACCTTTTTTTACACAAGAGGAAAGAAGCTGGAAAGCTGGGTGAAATGTAACAACAGACAAGAAGCTGGCTGAAACGTAACAACAGACAATAATTCTCTCCTCACAAAGGACCTGCTCCTGTTCTTTATGGGCAAATTAGACTGTCTACACTAACCTCTTATGTAAAATAGAATCTCTGATTTCCATATAATGCATAAAGGTGAGTATTGGAAACAACAAAATCTACAAGATGATAACACTCTTTAGCAGGATTGAGCTGGTGAGAACTACTGGCTATCAAAACTGCTCTAACTTTAATAAGTTAGTCTTTAATA
Organism: Urocynchramus pylzowi; assembly: GCA_013397555.1. Lineage (NCBI taxonomy): Eukaryota > Metazoa > Chordata > Aves > Passeriformes > Fringillidae > Urocynchramus > Urocynchramus pylzowi. Next base: position 233,968 of record VZRH01002546.1, read on the forward strand.
AGTTTGTCTTTGTACTTCAGCAAGTGTCCCTTTATTAATTCCCTGCCTGCTATCTAAATCTCAGGTTGCAAGTCTTGTGGAACAGATGTTGGTTTAGGTTTATTCCTCAGGACAGTGCAGAGGGCATCATATCCTCTTCAGCAGCTTGACCACAAGAAAGAGAATGAATGAGACTATTCTAAGTCTAGAGAATGAGCATGTTTCATATGCTCCACAGAAGCACAAACAGCTCCATCATCACCAGGCTGTTCATCAAGGCATTTCCAAATAACAGCTTCTGTAAGAACCAGGATATTATGGGTTGAATAGCATTTCTGCTCTACTTTTCTCTTTCTCTTTGAATTAATTTAGGCACCTTGAAGCCACACGTAGAAGTTGCAGTGACACTCACTGGAGGAGGCTGAGCTGATTACTTTCTGCTTCATGGTCTGCTGAGACTCCAGGCACCAGGTTCTTTATGGCACTGATCACCCTCACATTTTAGCCCATTAAGCATTGCATATCTGCTGAGCTATCCAACTTTTATTCAGAAAGCTAAAAACCTGTGCCATCATCCAGCACTCTGCAGATGTCCCAGATATTACAGCAGCACAATCACTCCACTGTTTAGAGTACTTTGTTCCTGTCTCTGTGAATTATAGGGTGTCACATCATAGCATGTGTTGCTAAAGTAGGAGGTAACCCAGCATGACGTGACATAATGGGATACAGCCTGTGGGTTCAGGGAGCAGGGTGGGAAGGGAAACACAACTAGATCCTTATCTGATGAAAAATCAGTGACCAAATATTTAGCTAAGCAGTTACTTGTATCTTATCAGATTATTCAAAAAAAGAATCAATTTTTTGTTGCACAGTGACCTATAAGCTAAGTAATTTGATTACATAGTTATAAAAAGTAGACTCAAAATCTTTATTTGTATTTCAGTTACCTCATAACTTCTGCTGATTCTAAAGATGCCCTACTTAGCATTAACAGCCTCTGTAATTTGAAACGTTCTGCAGAAGCCCTTCAGTTTCCTCAATCTGGAATAGACATGGGGTGGGGTTCAAAGCCTGTATGTTTCTGTCAAAAACATGTTTATGATTTCCTGTCAAGCTCATCTCTTCCCATTCCTCCCAGCCTTGCAGCTCCTTGGCATCAAAAGGCTCCCAAAGTCCACCACTCTGTCCTAGGTGCAAAATTCCCTTGTCTTCAAAAAATCATTGTAGCCCTTTTATTTCTCATTCTATGTCAGATCAGAACCAAATATTACAGTGACAAAATTCTTTGTGGAAAGGCTTTACCTGTCTCCTCACAACTCTACTCAAAAGCCATAGAAAGAACCAAATTAACAGCCAAACTGCTGTTGCCATGACACATAAAACCGATTTCTTGGGAGACATTTAGGGTTAGTCACACACCAGGTTCCTGTCCCTCTTTTTCTCTCTCTACCTACACCTAAGTATACTCAGCAACAGGCAATGAGGAAGAGTCTCTCAAGAGAGGGATATATTAGCCTGCAGCCTTATTGTTCTCAAGGGAGAAGTACTTTCCCTGTCCTAGAATAATTGTTTGTAATTGCAAAACATCCTCTGACTAAATAAAAACAAGATTCCCCTTGGCAAACTCAGACAGGCCAATGGTTATTTATTGTTTACAATATCATTACACATTTGAACTCAGACATGAATCAGAATCCTAAGGGCCACCTTGATACATACAGATGAATCTAAATGTATGGTTTTATATCCCTCCATTTCTGACTAAGATTTTTATAAGTGGGTCAGTGAATTAAAGAAATGCAGAGAGCAAAAAGCACTGGAAAGATATTCTGGGCAAAGTGCTTGTCTTTTATTAATATGGTACTTGTTCCATTGAGTGTTTTTGAGCAATATGAACAGGGTTAGTTTCTGAAAGCAGAAAAAGGGAACAGAAGAAACATTTTGAATGGCTGAGAAAGTTGCAAAGAACAAACAGTCTTTCACCCACTAATGCAGCTGAAATGCTTTATATACTGTAACCTTACTGGATGCAAATGTTTATGCTCTTATTAGGTGCAACCCTTGTTTCAGCTCTGGTTTTAGTATTTTCTGTTAAAGCCCTGAAAATAAATCAGGATTCCCTTCCATGATTTATCAGGCTGCTGTTACCCAACCTTTTCTTGCAGCTGTTTGCTTGTTTCTGAAAGGTGACTCACAGAATAAGAGCTATGTGTTGGTGTGTCCCTGCACAGTTAATGAAGACCTTTATTCCTCTGTTCCAAACCTGCTGGCTCCATCAGGCACACATCAGAAGGATTTGCTCTAGTTCCCTCTCTAACTGTACCCTTTCATCAATAGAAAAATCTCTTCCCAAACATTGATTAGCTTCAGAACAAAGAATTTACTCACTGTATGCTTTCCCTGCAATCTAAATGTTTATAAAAATCAACCTAATAGACCTACAAAGTCTGTCTGTAAGGGCACTGTCTGATGACTCAGTGCATGCTACAGATGAGAACTGAGATGGAACAGAATCAGCAACTCACTGCATCTTTTCTGAAGATGTCATACCTCTGAATATGAGAAAACACAAGCAAAAAACTCAAAATGCATCTCCCTGCTCCCTGCAGACAACTAACACCACTCAATTTTAAAGAAATATTAATGAATGTCTTCCTATATGCATTTTAAAGAAGAGGTAAACCCAGAAGTGTTTTATGCTTCCTGAGTTAACCCATAATTCTTGACTTTGCTTTTGATTGAAGGTTTATAGTAGATATAAAATTTGTTTTTCTATAATTTCCAGTCTATTTCCCAGTTGTTATGTGAAACTTTGCTGTGTTTTCAAAAAATTATTTAACAAGATCAACCATAGGTTCCTTCTGGGTTGATTTTTTAGCCTGAGCAAACAGAGGATGAATGTTGATCTCATGGCTCTGAACACATTTCCATTCTTACTTAGACACAGTCCCTCCAATGATGGGGAAAGGTTCTCTCCTCCCAACAAGCACCTGAAACAGACCACAGAAAGGGGAGGGGAAAGAATCAATTTTTTTCAGATGCCTGATCTGCATGTATTGCTCACAGGCCCAGGGACATGCAGTTCCCCATATTTTGAGTCAAGGAGGGAACTTCTTATTTCACGTCCTTCTGGAATTTGAGAGGTTGAGAGGAGTAAATGATTCACCTTTTTATGAATTAATAATTAAATACACCTTTTTGTGTAGCATGTTTCACCTACCACTATGAGCTAGCCATCTCTTAAATGATACTTTTCTTTTTCAGCACTAGTGACATTTTGTTCACTTGTATCTTCAGACAGTGACAGATCTGGTGGGGTGTTTTGTTCAGTTGGATTTTGAAGTATTAGATCTGACTGATGCTTTCATAGGAGTGGAGAGTGCTGTGTTAGACTGGGTGAAAGTACTACTAAATGAAAGCCCAATAGTCAGTTTCCTGCAATGGCCCATCATGGATGCATAAGAACATAAGAACATAAGAACATGGAATGTAAGAACAGCATAAGCACATGTAGAGACATTAACCCATAACACTTTCCCAGACTGCAAAATTCTACCATACAGGGGCTTCTGATCCAGAAACACTCTTTTCATATTTAGTAGCAGCCCAAGCTCACTGGATTTTCAGTTAATTAATTAGATGTATCCAACCACTTTAACGTCTCCAACACATCCACAGGTGACAAGGAAATCTGGCAGTTCCTACTGGAGCAAAGATTATTTAATTTAACAAATTAGATTTAACAAATTAGATAATCTTTAGAAGGTTTTTGAATCTAAAATTTGAGAAACCTCTCCATGTCACTATTAATTATCATCTTACATCACTCTCCAAATCAAGGAAAGAAATTTTCTGCCATCAAAATTCCTTGCATTCCATTTTTTTTAATAAGTAAAGAATTGTGTGTTTTCTCTATGAAGCAGAATAGAGAAGCAAAGGTTACAATCCTTCTAAGGATTGTACACACATACTGCATTTGTTGCTTTTCCCATTCTCACAGCAGCATAATATAATCAGACCTTTCCCCACTCTTTTCTTTTGGTCACATGCAGATTCTGAATGGACTTCTTTTGGATCACTTGGAGGAAATATTAATTTACCAGGATGTGCCCTTTCCTCAGGGTGACAGGTTATGTAGAGAGGTTATTCATCAATATGCTTTATTTCCTGCCAACCATATGGAAAGCAAGAAGAAAAATCTGGACTTAGTGACTCCTAGGAGACTTAAAATGGAGACAGAAGGGAAAGCACATCCATTATAAGTGTTGTTTTTAAAACATAGTTTTACAAGACTGTCAAAACGTAAGAAACTGAAAATTATATTCAAAAAACTAGGTAGTCAGGTATGTAAGCATATACAGTTTCAAAGATGATATTTTGAAGATAGACTTGGGGGGTTTAAGTTTAGAATGGGCTTGATCACTTCTCTGCTATCCTGCATAATACAGATGGACAGATGGGTGGGAGAAATCCACTCCTTTGAATCTAAATGTATTCAACATTGGGTCCCATGCACCTGATGATCTGAAGGGTTGGCTGGTTTGGAAAAGAAAGAGTGTGAAATTTTATAGCTGGTTTTAAACAAGCTTTTACAGTATACAAAATGCCTAAAATAATTTTTTCCCCAAAAAAGACCAACTTTATCTCAATTGTTGGTGATAATGTTGGATCTCTGATGCCTTCACTTAAATATGTATGTCCTGCCAGTTTTAGGGATGTGGCCATTAGTGGGTTGAGGCTTTCATTTCTCAGAAAAGATTTTTGTTTTGGTAGATCAGTATTAATCTTAGTATATAGTACCAATGATGGAAAAGACTTCTAACTATCTCTCTGGGGACTCTTTTTCTGGGGTTTAAATGCTTGCTATAAATTTATCCCAGACAGTGTGGAAGAAATAAGTAGCAAAAGATAAAAAGCAGATCACATTAGTGGGTTTGAGAGGGTTATGTGAACTTCTCTCCTTCTATATTTCGACCAGATATTTTTATTTGGTTTGTTGTGAAGTGTGACAGACTTGAAACAATTTAAACTTGCCTTGAGAGAGCAGGAAAACAAAAGAGACATTTAGATCAGCCCATCAATTCTACAGCAAATGTCTTTGCATATTCTCTGGAATATTCTTGTGTATTCTGCTATTACCTTTTTAATAAAGAATCAAAGTACACATAAAAGTTTACAGATTCTGATATAAAATCAGTAAGTGTCCTCACTTTAGGACTTTTCTTTTGAGAAACTAAGAACTCTGGATAAGCATCATACACATAACCCTGACTCTTGTAGTGAAACTACACCTCAAACAGGAGCCAACAGTGCTTGGGTTACCAAGGGAGGAGACAAGGATCTCTAGCTTCTGGTCATCTATGGCTTAGGATATGCTATTCTTCCACATTTGAGATCTTGCTGTCATGTGCCAGGAGGGCTGCTCCACTCCTCCAAGGACTACTGCCCCAAGAGGACACTTGCAGTGGGATCCCTTTCATGTTCCTCATGGTCCCTGAGCTGTTTCATCTTTGACCCTCCCAAGCTCCACAGACATCCATGCATATCAGACATGCACCAACTCTGCTCTGCTCAGGAGCCTTGCTAGACAAGAAGTGAAACCTGGTTGGGTGAAGTGGTGGATGGCTGGATGCCATCTCCCCACCCCTTGAAACAGGCACTGTACAGGACCAGGGATGCAGTGGGGTTACTGGTGTTCCTTGGGGTCAGGCTGGGCAAAGTGGCCCTAAAGAGAAGGCACTATCACAATGCCAGCCTTGTAACACTGATTTTTTGGGTAGTGTGCATATTGTAACTCATGGGACACCTGATCTAAGAAATACCTGCCATATTGCCTGTCTCTCTATTCTGCTTCCCAGTTATGACAAGTGAAATTCTTTGGATCCTTCTACAAGATGTTCTACAACTATAAGTTACCCTGCAAAACAAAAATGTTTCTTTCTTTGCTCTGGTTTTTTCATATTCAGGTCAAAATTTGTTCTTTCTCACGGGGTCAATACAATTCACCAGGAGAAAAGTCCATAGCAAAGGAAGTACATCCTCTCAGGGCAAAGTACTGGTGAACATGGTGGGCTTGCACACAAGGCCACTTTCACTAACAAGTGAACAAAGTTCTCACTTTTCAGAGTATCCCAGCAACCAAGGGGAAAAACTTCAGAGACAAGGCACCAACCTGTTCCACTAAAACTTCACTGGGAGGTGGCACTTGCCTGCATCTGAAAAAAAGTGGGGGTGGATTTGAACCTCAGATAGCAAGTGGTTTAAGTCACCTCTGTTTATTTTGCACCTAGACCACTATCTTCCTATGGTCTGTACCAAAGGAGAATTGTTCTTCTGTGAGCACACTATTTATCTTAAAAGTATTGTTCAAAGCAACCAAAGTTCAAGTAAGAAGTCAATAAAATATATCAATTCAAATAACATTAGAAGTTCAGAAAGCCCAAGATGTGGACATCTGTGGGTGAACACAACATTTGAGGTTAGCAGTCAGAATCGTGCTTGAAATTCCTCTATTGGCTCATGCACTGGAGCAGCACTCAGAATTTATGAAAAATAAAATAAAAGGTCAAAATGACAAATGTTATAGGGACAGTAACTCATGCTCAGTGGAAGGCTAACTAGCTATTTTAAAAACATGTTTTTTTTCTATTCTCCATCAACATGCAAATATTAATCTTAACAGCTTAACAGTCCTAACAGAGCTGGAGAGCTATAATTCTTAACAAAGATTTTCCCAACATGAGAAATTGCCCACATTATGTTCCAAAAGCCTTATGAATAGGAACCATGAAAATTTTTGTATAGTAATCTACAAGCAGTCAAACCCCATTAATTTATTTTTATTTCTTCAATGTAAGGCTCAAACTCAAAAGTATTTTATATTACAGGGGTTTCTGAGGGGTTATGGTATCAGTGCCACTGTATCTGTATATGCTAAAAGCACAAAAACTACAGGGAGTCATTGACCTACTAAAAGGCATAAGAATACCTGATATAAAGTGCTTTAGGGCTTTGAATATTTTTCAAAACCAACACCCAGATCTACCCTCAGCATGAAAGCCAAAGGCAACAAGTTGTCAATCCACACAGCAGCAATGGGAAGAATGATTCCTGTTAGCAGCCTAAAAACTGGGACAGACTTTTGGAAAGTCTTTCCCCTGGGATACTATGCTAATATATCTTTATAGCATAGCTTTTTTGGGTATCAGAGAAAGCCCTGCTGAATAAATGAAGCCACAATAGCATAGCCCATGCACAAAATACATCTTGCTTGCCCAAATTATAAGGAATTGGGCAAGGATAGGGGCAATATTTCTGAATTTCTCCCATGGAAACAAATGGAAGAAATCCAGGCAAATTTCCTGAGGAATACCCTTGTTATTGAAGCCTGTTCCTACTTCAGGATTTTCTGTTGGAGAGGGGGTGAAAATATGTACCCAGAGCTGCATCACCTATGTGATGACTTGTCTCCCTGTCCAGTCTGTGTGAGAAGCCTCACCACTGCAGACCAACCCACGCAGCAGGCATCACCCCACCTGAGAAGCTCAGGATGGAAGGGGGCAATGAGGCCAGATGCACACAGATTGAGAGACACTTCTTCAAGAGAGCCCTGTGTTGCCTGAGCAGCTTTTGAAGAGCAAAAGGACAGCCTGCACACATGCTGGGGGGGAATGACAGCAGAGCAGTTGTGCTTTGGACAGCACCAGCACACACTGTTGTAGTGACAGCTGTTCACATCTCCTCTCAGGACTCAAACAACTTGACCAGGTTTCAGGTATGGATGCAAAACCTCACTCTTCACCTTCAGTGCTAAGGAAGTCCATGCATGTAGGTGGCTCCCACATGGCAGGATGTGCTGAGCTATCTTGCGGCATCATCTGTGTGGAAACAAAACTTTGTACTTCCCTGCCCTGAAATAAACCAGGCCCCCCAACCACAGATCCACTGCCAACAGCCCCACAGTAATAAAAGGTTTCTGTTTTCATGAGTGACAATGTTTGAAGCATTGAGTGTTGGTGAAGACAGAGAAAACCAAACATGGTTTTACGTTGACAAAAACAGATGCATTAGCACATTCAGGGTCTTCGTTTATTTTCAGGTCTTTTAGGAAAAAAAAATATTAGGAGATAGTTAGAATTTCAATGCCACAATTTTCTAGAATGCTTTCTCCTGACTCATTCCTATGCCAGGGGTACTCTGGCTGCTGCTAAAAGAAATTGCATCACAGTCTCACAAGCAAATTAGCAGCCTGGTTCTCATCTCCAGAAGTTGTTTTCTGTGTCTTTTAGTCAGTTGTGCTTTATCGTAATTGTAAAAAGAGGCTTTTTTCTCAACTGAAGCCCTGGTGTACCCTCTTCTGCCACAGGTGTAGCTCTGCAGCACACCATCCTGCTGTCTGGCCTGCATTTTCAGAAAGGAGAAAAAGGAATGGTCTGTTAGCAACAGCAAAACACGTGGAAATGCTGGGACAGGGACAACTGTGCTAAGGATAAACAAATTTGTACAAAGTTAGTGTATTCATAGATGTACTGTAACAAGGATTTTCAAGCCAAACAGGACAATGGCCTTCTGGCCTAAAAATGCATTTTACCTTGTAGTCAGCACTTGAATATTTCCTACAGTGTTCTATGAGAAATACTGCTTCTTAAGCATGAGGGGAGATAGCAATAAGTAAAATATTCTGTTTGGGAATAGAACGATTATTTATGCTATAATATGGGGACATTGTTTCAAGGACTGGATAAATAACCCAAGGCATTTCCAGAAAAGCACCTTTCCAGTCATCCAGACTTGTCTTAAATTGGATGAGCACCATGCTGACAAAAGCTCACTATGTCCTTTTGAAAATCACCCTCTAGTCAATGGCTTCCAATGGGTTGCAGACCAAACTTCTGCAGTACCAACTCCCTGTGCAATACTAACACAAGACAGAATTTTACAAGGTTTTTTTTTGTTTTTTTTTTTAATATGCAAGTACTTTTGATTGAAATTTACTTGGGATATTTTGGTCATTTGAACAAGGTACTGGATTTGTAACTTATATAGCACTCTCCCTATCACACAAGCTGATGTTTGATCATTGGCCCATGCCTAAATAGCAATGTTAACCTAAAGCCCCTGTGTACTTTTCTCTTCATGCATGATTCTTGCTCATAGAGCTTCATTCAGAGGAGATGAAAAGATGATTTCCAGTGGGAAAAAACCCAAAAGCCTTCTAGAGGAAAACAAATCCAGAGTTTTTAATACCAGAGCTGTCATTATAAAATAATAAAATAAATGAACCTAGGGATATTTTACACTATTTGCAGTATTAATGTTTCAATAAGGCTGAACATTGTTAAGAGACATGGTCCACACATCCACACATTCACTTAACTTTCTATGAACAATTAGCTCACTGTTGCATATAAGGAAGATATCCAATTGGTCTTCATTTACATTACTCAGTGTATCCTAAGCTATGGCTAAATGTACATTGAATGTCTGATTAAACTCTGAAAAGGTGTATGATCTACCAGATAAAGCACAGGACCAAGATCCAACAGAACTGGATTCTGCTCCTCGCTAACTCCAATGTCCAGCTCTCTCACCTGTGCCTCAGATACTCAATTGGTAATGCAAGAGAAGAACTTTACCTGAATTATACTCTTTAATACAAACCAAATCTCAGTGTTGCAACTTGCAAAATGTTTAGGGTGTACCTGCCTTTGCAAGTCAGAGAATGGCAATGGGATGTCTTTGTTTCTGGAGTGATTAGCATTGAGTGCAAGTGCCTCTTTACTGCTCCCCTGTGCATGAATGACTAAGCCACTGTGATACCAAGAGATATAATTAGCCTCTTCTGCTCTCTATCAGCAATGCAACCTTTTCCTTTTCTGTCAGTAACTTGTTTCAGCAAAACACCCTCTTTCTGCAGTGCCTGTAAGATCTGTGGAAGCAGTGAATGCTTCAGTGTTCAAGGTATGGGGAGCTCAGAGAGTGATAAAATCATTAGACACATTCACCTAGATGAAAATACAAAGCCAAATGAGCAAACATTTTTTACTCAGATCTTTAAATCTAGTACTTGGGAACAGATTGTGTTATGGTCCTGCTGCTATAAATCCACATAAACAAGGATTACTGGAGATCACTTCATCACAACCTAAAGGTCCTTAACACTTCTGTATCTCTGTCAACCAGTGATAATAGTCACACAGTGTGCCTCCATCCCTCTGTTGTAGCATCCTGCAAACTACTTTAGCCTGGCTTTCCTCTGTACTGAGAAAAAGAGGAGCACTTCCAGGTTTAAGGGAAAGTGGAATTCAGTGCCCAATTTTAAGCATAGTGAAAGTTTTCTTCCAAAGCTGTTATTTCATCTGTATCACACCTTTTGTCCATACCTTCACTTGTTCCTCTTTCTGTACCATCTCAACTCTCTGTGTTTGGGTTTGTTTTTTTATTTTTCTTTCAGCCCTGCTGTCCCAATACATGTCATCTATTTTAAAGACTCCTGACTTAGTCAAACCCTGGTACCAGAGAATATCAGCAGCTTCTTACATTTTTTAATCAGTACTCTTGGGTTTTTTCCTCCGTCCACTGTGTTCCACAGGGTGGAGCTCCTTTAAAACATCCTACAAGCAAATTCATTATCCAACCTGAACTTCCTTTTTCTGCCTGTAAAAAATGCTATACTCACTGTACCCTTCATTTCAATGCCAGCTTGAACTTCCAATAGAGAACACCACCACTGAGAAAGGCACTTCCCTCCCACCCATACAGATCACTACTTTTCTGGTCCCCTGACATGTGCCAGCAGAAACAGTTGCTGGCAGCACAATGAAGAGTCAGGAAGTTGACATGGGTAAAAATAACTATATTTTGCTCTGTTAGCTCTTTTCTGCATCAATGCTTGTGCTGGGCTAAAGTAGTTGGTGAAGGGAGGGTGTACAGGGGATGCAGAAGCCAGAATAATCAACCAGAGAAAAAGACAGGGCAGGACTGTCTTTTTTGGCAGTGGTACTAGTTTCTGCTGACTTAAACTGCTTGTAATGTCATGGTACTGGGCCACTGGCCCCACTGCCTGTCATGCAAAGATGTATTACTGCACTGTTTCCTTGTACTCTTTTGTCTCCTTCTATCTTGCACTCTGCCCTTTGTTACAGTGGAATTTTGGAACATGTTGGCTCTTGTATAGTAATTAGAAAAAGTAATAATAGTTGCATTCGTAGGAGAAAATGCATATAATAAGAGAAATGTTTTCATGAATATAAATTTTTTTTACTTTTTTTTTTTTTCTCACAAAGCAAGAATTCTGATTCATGTTTTGTTTTGGGGCATAAGCATATCTTGCTGAAAACTGGGGGGAAAAAAATATCCAGGAATCAGATGTGCCTGCACCAGAAACATTCCTAACACGTTGCATCTCTCTGCTCAGGACTGTTGTAACATATCACTTTTGCAGAACTTTTATCTAAATTTTAAAGGCACTATCAGCAGTTATTCTTCTGAGACAGAATATTATCTTTCTGAGAGTGACAGGCAAGTCCTGCTGTCTTAGAAAGCCCTTTCCCACAGCCAGAGAATCCACCAGTCTGAAATGCTCCTGAAAGGGCTATAGTAAAGCAACTTCTTTTGTTGCTTCCCCTCAGCTGTTGTCTCTCAGCTGCCTAAGCCTTTGAAGACCCAGGAGGTGAAATAGTATCTAGAAGCACTTAGACATGGCTGTGGCAAGAAGGGACTTTTCAGGCTGAAATAACAGAAGAGGATGCATGTAGATGTGATGGAAATCCTGCATAACTTGAGGCATCTCTAGTATCTTCAGTACACTCTACTCCCTTCCTTCCTGATGAAGGGAACAGAGACTCCTCAGGTCTTGCAGTCCCTTGGGAAGGTTCACAGGGCTAGAAAGTGACCTATAAAATCATCAGAAACAGGCCTATCAAGAGAACTTCCTCATTCCCTGGCAATGATGCTTGGAGAGCAATCCCCTCCTTGGCTTGTCTCCTTTCTTCTCTCACCTACCTACTGCCTTCCTTGAACACTCTCACCTCATTGCCAAATAACCACAGAAATGACCAGCATGAGTGACACCAAGAGAAGATGGCTGTGAAGCTCTTAGAGGTGTACAGGAATCTCTTTCCTCTCTGTCTTCAGGGGAGAGGTGGACACAGGCCACTTTCTTTGGGTTTGTGAAGAGCCCATGGCATTGCTGCACCCCAAATAAATCAGCATAAAGAAACCTGTCATAATGTTGCCAATTTGGTGTGCACTTTCAAGTGAAACTTGAAATACATTTCAAAAATTACTATTAAAATATTTACTGTTCTCATTGGTATCTTCCACTAATTGTTGATAGTCAGTAGAAAAAAAAACCTTCTCCTTTTTACATTTATTTTGATGATTTTAATGGCACTCTCTTGCTTTGTTAACAACCAATTTAAAACTTCAAAGGGCAGATTTGAGCATGAGCTATGCACACCTGGCTCTGTAATCAGTGTCACTAGGACTTAGTGGCAACTTCTCCTGAGGTTTTTCCCTTGTTTTTCAGAAATCAACCAGCTCGTTTCTAATTCTTTTTGGTTTTATATCAGTATCTGATCTATGTTAGAAAACTCACACTTTTTTGTTGTTGTCTGAACATCAGACCAATTCCTTTCCCCTCTAAAAAGAGTCACAAGCAACAGGCAGAGTACCAGGAGTGTGAATAATAATTGTCTAAAGACTCTGCCTCAGTTGAACAGAGTGATAACACAGCAAAGAGAATGAGCACTCTGGCAGAAAGCTTGTCTTTGAAGGTGTATGATATCACATAAAAACCAGCTACAGAACATTTACTGGTGGCTCAGAAATACTTCTCACCTCTGTCTAAACGTAGCACATTTGAAACAAGAAAAGAGGGACTACCTCACAGGCAGGAAATGTTACATATATAATTAATTACCCTTTTTTTGGCACAAGCTGTATAGCCCCAAGATTCTTACTAATATATAAAACAGGGTACACCTGTCATGTTTTGAATGAACATGAAACCAGGACTTGCAAAGTTAAATACATCTGAAAAAATTGTCTCTGTTTTGAATTGGAAGTTATATTTGTAATGGGTAGTCATGTAGTAAGATAAATAGTTTATGCATATGTGCTGTTAGGCAGATTTCAGTTTCCACCTTCTTCCTCAGAAGCAGAAATAGTATTTTGGCATGAAGGCTTTTACTGAGGGTGAGGGAATCAATATTTTTAATTTAAAACATGCCCATGGTCCCTTTAGATTGATACATAAGTATATTCTTTGTATGACAGATTGAAAGATCTTTTGTCCTAAAGGTCACAGGAATGAGAACTGGTGGTGCTGGGCTCCAATTCTAGCTTGCATCCACTGTATCAACCACTTTGGTCAAGACTAACTCAGTCCTTTTACAGTGCCTGAATCTGGGATTTTTTTCCACTTGAAACAAGGTACACTTTGAATAATTTCTCTATAATTCCTTTCTATTCTATTTTCTTTTCATTCTCAAGTTAACCCAGTCTGACAACACTCATTGTGAAATATGAATCCTTCCCAGGGAACACAATGAGATTCAGAGTGAAATAATATAGCAAGTTTTCAGTATATTCTCTTTGCAAAATAGGAAGTGGTTTCACAGCTTTTTAAATAATACCACGGAAAAACCATTGCTTCTCCTCCCAGACAGTAGGGTCTTGCTAGAAGGATCTCACGTGTCATCAGCTACAGAAATTAAATATAACCAATTATCTGGCCTGTGACTGCCTAAATAATCAGCAGGAAGAAATGGAAAAATGTCAGTCTTTGGAAAAATGACAAGAAAAAAAGTATTGATAAAATTATTTTTTTATGGCAGATGACACAAGAGTGACCAGTGTTTAGGATGGAGCAAGCATCACTCTATTTGTACACTTTTTTAATGCCAGTGAACACAGGAGGCTGGTCCACTCCTATTGTCAAAAGCTCTAATGTCTGCTTTGGCAGAGTTGTCTGGCTTCACAATTGTCTTGCAATTTGGCAGCAGTGTAAATTAAATAGGGATAAGAGTCACCAGAAACCTGGGCACCCATGGCAAGGCAGGAAGCCAGGATAACTTGTGCAATTATCCAATTCTGAAAGAGAACAAATTCATCAGGAAATGGGAAGGCTGGGATCTGAGAAATTCCTGTGGGGTCTTCTTTTTTTTTTTTTTTCTGAATTGTTATTATTATAGTTCAAGAAGTAAAGGATCACTGATCTCTTAATTCATCAAATATGCTGAATACTCTGTTTTAGTAGAAAAGCTTATAATTCAGCCATTGCTTAGCATTTGCTGCCCTTTTCCTCTATTGTATCTCTCAAGTATGTTTCAATTCTTTGAAGGATAATGAAAGCTCTCTCCTGGGAAAAGGGAAGTCATGAGTGATAGGGCAACTGAAATGGTACCTGAGGTTGGCTTGGCAGCAAGCACAGCTGGTGAGCTAATAAAGTCGACATTTCTTACAGATTCTTTTCATTGGGGCCATGTGATGAATGTCATTCTATACCATCTCCAATTCTTCACAAGGGAAATAGAAGGTTGGAGTATTTTTGGAATATGCCTCTGTCAGAACAGGCTCACTGTCTACTCTAAAAATCCTTAATGGAATGCAGCTTCAAAGCTTGGAACGTATGACACAGTGTACCTTGATTCTTTGGCAAGAATGGATGATTACAGGGCACAAAGAAAAGGTGCTGATCCATTAGATCAATACAGATGGCAAATACTGTGGTAGGGAGTGTTTTATTACTCAGATTTCATTAGAAGAATATTAGGGCTTTGACTCTTCTGTTCTCTTTAGAATAATGTCAGAGTGTTGGCTCAGTTTCTATGGCATTGCTAACATTGATTAGACAGGGGACTTGAGTTTTAAATCATAGATTATTTAGCTTGGAAAAGACTTTTAAGATCTTAAGTTCAACTATTAACCCAACAAGTCCATCACTAAACTGTGTTGCTAAGTGAGGTATCTATACATCTTTAAAAACCTCCAGGGATGGTGACTCAACCACTTCCCTGGGAAGCCTGTGACTATTAGGAAGAATTTTTTTCCTAATATCCAATTTAAACCTCTCCTTGTGCAGCCTGAGGTAATTTTCTCTCACCCTTGCTTGTTACCTGCAAGAAGAGACTGACCCCCCACCTGGATACACCCTCCTTTCAGGTGGTTGTAGAGAGTGGTAAGGTGTCCCCTGAACTTCCTTTCTCCAGGTTAAACAACCCCAGCTCCCTCAGCTGCTTCTTATCAGACTAGTGCTCCACACCCTTCACAAACTCCATTTCCTACTAATTCCATGCTCTAGCACCTCTATTGGGAGGGGCACAAAACTGAACACAGTATTTGAGATGCAACCTCAACTGAGTACAGGGGGGCAATCCCTTCCTTAGTCCTGATACAGGCCAGGATGACATTGCCCTTCTTGGTCTCCTGGGCACACACTGGCTCTTGTTCAGCCAGCATACCCAGGTCCTTCTTCTCCAAGCAACTTTCCAGCCTGTTGTTGTGACTCCAGCCTGTTGTTGTGACTCTGCTGGAGTTGTTGTGACTCAAGTACAGGACCTGTCACTTTATTTTATTGAAAGTCATGCTATTGGNTCTCCAAGCAACTTTCCAGCCTGTTGTTGTGACTCCAGCCTGTTGTTGTGACTCCAGCCTGTTGTTGTGACTCCAGCCTGTTGTTGTGACTCCAGCCTGTTGTTGTGACTCCAGCCTGTTGTTGTGACTCCAGCCTGTTGTTGTGACTCTGCTGGAGTTGTTGTGACTCAAGTACAGGGCCTGTCACTTTATTTTATTGAAAGTCATGCGATTGGCCCCAGCCCATCAGTCCAGCTGTTCCATATCCTTCTGCAGAGCAGATCAACACTCCCACCCAACTTGATGTCATCAAGTTACCAAGGGTGCCCTCAATCCCCTCCTCCAGATCAGCAATAAAGGTATTAAACAAGGCTGACCCCAACAGTGAGCCCTAGGGAGCACCACTAGTGACTGGTCGCCAACTGGATTTCCCTCCTTTCACCATCACTCTCCAGGCTCAGCCATCCAGCCTGTTTGTCCCCCAGCAGAGAAGGCATTTGTCCAAGCCACAAGCAGTTTCTCCTGGAGAAGGCTTTGGGAAACAATGTCAAAGGCTTCACTGAAGTCCCGACAGGTGACATCCACAACCCTCTTCCACCTTGTTGTAGAAGGACATCAGGTTTGTAAGGCAGGATCTGCCTTTCATACACCCATGCTGGCTGGTCCTGATTCTCTGGTTGTCCTGCACATGCTGCATGATGGCACTCAGGAATATCTGCTCAGTGAGCTTCCCCAGCACTGAGGTCAGACTAAAGGGCCTGTAGTTCCCTGAATTCTACTTCCAGCCCTTCTTGAAGATGTGCAACGCATTTTTTAGCTTCCAGTAAACTAGCACATCCCCAGTCAGCCAGGTTTGTTGAGAAATTATGCTGACTGGCTCAGTGACCACTTCCCTCAGCTCCCTCAGTACCCTTGAGGTAGGTCCCATCCAGCCCAACAGACACATGTGTATGTATAAGAATAGAAGGTCACAGAACCTCAAAATATTCTGAGTTGGAAGGGACCCACAAGGATCACCAAGTCCAGCTCTTAAGTGAAGGGCCCATATGAGGATTAAACCCACATCCTTGGTGTTATTAGCACCATGCTCTAATCAAATGAGCTAATTGGCCCCTTGCATTACAGAACTTCATTCTCTTCCAGATCAGAGGGCTGGGTACCCGAAGAACAACCACTCTATTAAAGACTGAGGCAAAAAAGACAGTAAGTACTTCATGCGTTGTTACTCTGCTGTTCCCCCCATTCCCCACCCTCTCATTGTTTTTCCAATAAACTGAAGAGTCTTTCAGATTATCCACAAAGTAGATCAAATAGAATGGCTTGAAAGAGCAGACTGCAGCATCACAGGCTTTGCATCAGCGAGTTTCCATAGTCACAATCAGGTAGTGAAGAAAGCTTTTGTGAGCACATCTCAATGTTCTTTGTCAACATCTCCCTTCCGGTGCTGTATTGCTTTCTTAAACATTATTTGTGTTTCATTCTGAATTCTTTTCATCACCCAAGTGAGGTTACAGATAGGTTAAAAGTGATGAATGTATCTTGTTCAAGAGTTATCAGGACTCATATTTGTAGAATGCATGACAATCTTGGAGAAGGCTGGTTTTGGCTACCCCAGATCAGGCTGCCTAAAGGTGCTGGAATAGCCATGCATGGATTGATATCTTCAAGTGACTGGACAGCAAGACTGCAGCTGGATGAGGTGTCTACCACCCCTCTGACCCAGGTGCTGGATTTCCTGTGCTGGAAATGTGGTTCTTTCTCTACAGGAGGGAACTTGAATCTACAGCAAGTTGTAGGGGCATTCACTTGCTCTCCCTGCGTCCACATGAGTCAGGCCCCTCTACCACCTGCACGGACAGTTTCTGTAGTGCACTGTGTGATGCCTTAATGCTCAAACACAAACACCACCAGCATTCTTGCAGTGGCCCCTTAAATACACACAGACCTTGCCTGCCTCAGTGAGCAAGGAAACGCAGGTGTGAACCTTCTTTGCACTTGGAAGGAAACTGTCATAGGTTTTCTGTTTTGAAAAGGGTGATCCACCATACAGCCCTATCAGAACTGATGGTTTTTCAGATAATGCAGATGAGTATAGACACTTTATTTCCACCTAAATCCTACTCAAGATGTCCAAGCTCTCATCTGATTTTGGCACCACACCTTCACACTCCTTGTAATGTGAGGAATACAAATAAGAAAAGGACAAGGCAATGTAAGAAAAATAATTTTTGCTGACCAATAAAATGGATCACATCCCATTGAGGAAACTGGTTGTCAACAAAGTAGAGCTGGGGAAAACCCTGGAAAATCAGATTTGCTGATTCTTTTCCAAGAATAGGAGCAGTAACTGCTGCCCCTGGAAATTGCCATGGCCCAGCAGTACTAATGGCTTTCCAATGTTCTGGCATCCACAGAACATGAATCAGTCACAAACACTACAGCCAATTTTTTGTTCTGAGGTGCTGCTCTAAACAACTGCCTATGTCTAGAGGAAAACCAGGCAACCAGTGCCTGACATCAGTAAAGCTCTTCATTAAGAGGCAAAGAAATTTTTTAAACTGTGCTGGAGGGATCTTTCATGCCATTTGCATTCTCTGTACATGTAGAGATTAGCAAAATTTCACAGGTAAAATTTTTCTTCTTGAAAAATGCATTTCAAGTTGAAAGAAACAATCTGTAAATCTGTGTGAGGTTCTTCAAACCATTTTAAGCAGATGAACGCAGATGTCCAACAACTCTACCTGTTGGGTTCGATTTTTTTCAGAACTAAACATGGGAATTTTTTTTCAAACTGTGCTCTTGAAATTTCTTTAAATATAATTAAATTATCAATTAGAAGAACTGACTACCCTGTAAACAGAACTTTTTGTTCTATGGGATTTGTAGAGGTATTGCCTTTGGGCTGTGAACCAGAGAACCAGCTCTCTGTTGCATCTAGAAGCATGGATTCCATTCTCCAAAGACCAGGATTTTCTAGAAATTTGATGTGCTCAGAGCAGCTATGACAACTCAATTCAGAAACTGCATACCTCCTGCCTGGGCTCAACCATGGCTGTGGAAAGCAGCTGAAAACAAGCTTTCAGAAGTGCCAGCCATGAGTGCTAAATGCAGACATAATCTGGACACTGAGACAGGAGACAGGCAGTGCAGAGAGCAGGAATGTACTTGTGGTAGTGGGAAGGGTTGTGAGGTGAGACTGCTACTTTCTTATTTCCTAACCTGGGAAAAATTATGCTTTTCAAGATTTTTGCTCAAGTTTTCTTTAAGCTTTCTTCAGATATTTCAGTGAAGTAGTCAAATATTCAAGAATGCCTTGACTGAAGGAATTCCTCCTGATTTCATTGATATCAATGGGTTAGTGGGATTGAAAATGTTTTCCCTACATATGTGGAATAGCTATTGGACATGTTGAAGCAATTTGGGTGTGCTAGACTCCAGCAACAGACTCTGGTATTTACACTGAGGGCTTAAAGTTCTTCCACGGAATGCAAAGGGCTATAGGAGAATCTTTATATAATTTTTAAAGAAATGGTTTTCATTTTCCATAAATCATCTGGATGTTTCCTTTCTTCATTAAAATGGATGCAAGATATTCATTCTTGTTGAACTAAACACATTAAGAATGCAACATAAACTGGTTGTTTTGGAGGAGCAGAAGGAAATGACAAAAAATAGAGATTTTTTTTTGCTTAAGTAATAAAGTATACAAACCCCAAAGTCTATTGTGAATGTTCCAGATGGACAAATTTCGTTTTGCTATCCTGCACACAATCTCTAAGAGCTACTGATAATGAGTGCTAACTTTGTTATAGCACACTTTAAATCTATAACATGCTATAATTCTCTGATAAACTAAGAAAATAGCATATGTTCTTTCCTCACCTGCCAAACAGATGGCAAGGAGTGTAAATTCATTAATTTGACTTTCTTTTTTTTTATTGCTTTGGGTATCTTAAATTTAAATAATCAGATTCAAAGTACTAACTTCAATCTAAAACAGGCATGTTTTGGAGAAAGGAAGGATCCTTTTTCAAAGGAAAAAAGCTCTGGTAAACAGTAAGCAATTAGCCACAACATGCTACTAGGGGCTGTTTAATTGAGGCTGCCATACTAAATTAAGCAGATACATGCCCTTGAAAGGACTAGTAAAGCAGAACTACTTACAGATGTTTTTGATTATTCTATATTAAACCATGTGCTTTTTTCTTTGATTTTTTTATTTGTTTTTCCACTCCAAGAAAATTAGAATGCAAATCAAACTAGCCCAGTCCTTCTTTCTCCCTAAACGGTAGGGTTTGAATGATTGAATATTAGCTGCCAAATTCTCTCTGGTCTACTCTCTGTGGGTGGATTCATGAGACAGAAGCAACTTACAGTTCTTCTCTGTCCTTAATGACTGTCTAATCAAGTTAATCTGCCCTAGTTTCAGGTTTTAAAGAGCAATTATGACTGCTTATCTCTATATGTCCCACAGAAGTGGGGAGCATCTGGAGAACTGTAAATGAGTTCATGAAGTAGTAGGGCAAATGTCCTTGGTTTCACTTCCAGGTAGTGTGTTTCAAGTACAGAGAAGCTATCTCCCAGCACTGAGCTAGAGGTTTTCTGGTTCCTAGTTAGAACTGCTCCTTGGACAGTCTTGCAATCTTATCTCTGAGTTTCCTTGCTTTGAATTTTTGGGTTTTGTGTAGGTATCATTTTCAGGAAGTTATCATCTCATGAATTCCTGAATACCATGTGAACTCCATTTGCAGGCTAAGAATAAATTGTCTATCCCTGAGGGCATGGTGTAATTAGGCAGTATATGTTTGCACTAAGGGTAGATTTAATGCACAAAACCAGACATAGTTAATACAGGAAATTATCTTAGTTGAATAAGTCATCAATGAGATGAGCTCAAATCTTATAATTTATTTTGAAAGAAAAAAAAATCTCATTTTTAACTTCATTAACAGTGATGTAGCTGGTACATAGAAAGGCTCCTGCAGCCTTACCAAGGTACCAAGATCCCTGAGCTTATATCCCAAACTTTAGGCAGCCCAATGGATAGATGTTCTGAGTCATCCTCTGGGACACCACACTATCTCCATGCATACCCATAATTTCTATATTTTAAGGCTATGCACCTGAAATTCAGATATTCCAACACCCAAATTTTCTGTTTAATATACTTAATTCCCAGCATAGTCCTTGAACACAGAAGTAGAGGGTCACTGGCTGAGAGCACTACAAGCAGCAAAGAATCTGAAGTATATGGGGTCAAAATGTGAAAGAAGCCAGCTGGGATGTGACTGTAACTCTGATATGAGCACTCTGCAGGTGGACCCTGGACTCAGATAATTCTCAGTCCAATTCTGTACATTGTCTGATGGCTAGTAAATATAAAACATCCAGGCTAAGCAAAGTCTAAAACTTTATATAAAAATAAATTACATTTTACTCCACAGTTACTCAAATCAAGAAATGATTATGTAAAGTTGGTACAGACTGCTAACCTACAAGCTCTTAGAGGAGTGCTAAATTAAGAGTTTATTTGCTACTGGCTTCTCATCCAGTCAGAGGTGAAAGTTTGGGACTTCCAGCATAGAGCAGGAAATCACTGAGAGAGCAGATCTACATAAACACAGGACAGGCATGAGATGGGTCTGGCATGGGGCACAATCTGGACCCAGCAGAATCTATCATCAGAGTGCTGTGTAAACTTATCTAATATGACTCAAAGTATCAGACTGCCATAACCTGTTAAATGTATTATTTAAAAAGTTAATGAAGTTATACAGGATCCAAAAGAATGCAGTACATAAGAAATAAAATGTTCTAATTATCTATTTAATATTTTGCTTCCTATGACTCCAGAAATACATAGCACTAATCTCTACAATGAAAATATTTATACTATCCATTTTTAATTAGCCCTTGCTCCAGAGTCCTCTATTTCACAAAGATGGTAAACAGTGTTGGTCAGTGATTTTTAATGTTAAGACTAATGATCAGTACATGTACTATCTGACAATCAGAATATAATGATGAAGAGATCAGATGAATTCCTGTAGAATTATAAAGGCTGTGTGTCCCATTATTTAGTCTCATTCTGGTGCAATATCTCAGCACTTTAACTACACATTGTCAGCTTAGGTTTTTGGATGACTTACCACACAGATTTCTAGCTCCTGTGGGCTTAAGCTTATCCCTCATGTTATTTTAATGTAGGTTTGTGGACCCTTTCCTTTGAGGATTTTATAGAAATAGAATTATTACCCAAAAGCATTAAAAATATTAGAATCTGCAGAATGGGTGAGGAGGTTGTCCTCAAACCTGTAAGCAACTCCTACAAAACAGGAAGCCATTAACTGCCATGAACATATATAATTGTGGATATATTGCATGGGATATTTATAAGATATTTACTGATGGAGATAAGGGGTTTGGAAGCTGGTTTTGGTTATAGAAATACTGAGAGCAGCTGTATTATTTTCTCTTTTTTAAGGTCTTATTAAAAATTAAAAAAAATTAGAGAGAGGGAAAAACCTACACTTTAGGGTCAGTTGTGAAGATTTTCAGAGCTTGCAGTTTTAGAGAAGCCCACAAAATGGAAGGGGCCTCAAGCAAGCTATAAATGTGTGCAAGCTTAATTGCCTTTCCAGTTCCGAGATTCACAGCTAAGACATGGCTTGTCCCTGGCTCTCCTGACCTTCACTTTTAGGAAAACAGATAAATCAATGTCAGCACATGAAACACTGGGGATGAAACACAAGCAGCCATTGAAGAGACCTGGGAGATTTATGACCTGAAGGTGACTGGAATTTAACCTAAAGGTGAGTTAGTCACTGCAGTGTCACAGGGTTAAAAATTCTTACTAACCTCCTATGGTCAAAACACTGGCATCTGCATCCACTGCACTAATTTAACTTTCTGAATGGCCAGAAGCCAGTTAGCACTTTCCTCTGACCTACAGCAGAATCTTGAAGATGACTATTCACAACCGTTATCACACCATGGAAGATTACAGTTGGAACAGCACCTCTACAAGCTCGAATTTGTGATCCGTTCCCTCATAAGGGATCCCTGAGTAAAGCAAAAAAAGAAATAGAACATCAAAGTTGGACTCAAATTCAAAGAGAATGGGACGTTTAAAACAAGAGAGATTTTTAAATATATCTGAAGTAAAAAAAAAAAAAAAAAATCAGAGACAAAGTCAAGCCAAAGAAAAGACTGTGCAGATCAATGAAAAGAAATATGAGACCTTTATAGACAGCCAGAAGATCATCAGGCAGTGCAGTCCTCCTGGCAGATTCTGAGGTTGAGATAACTTTTCCTTTTCTTCATTAAATTTCCATTAAGGCACTGTCAGCTCCAGAATTTTGTTAAGCATTTCTAAATTTAAGAGAGCAATCAAACTAAAAAATACACTAAGAAATAACAGCCTCATAACCCCTGGAAATTTAGTGCTTGAGTCCTGAGTCTGGGAGCAGACAGTGTGCTCCTATTTTGAAGGATGTTTGTGCTACTTGCTTACACCAGATTTCTGTTGCTTTTAATGCCACATTTCAGGGATCTTCTGGTAACTTGGAAGAAATTGCAGTCTTGCACATATTTTGTACCAATGTTGGCAGGGTGAAGGTGAAGATGGCATTCCTCTGAGCATCCTAGGTTTGAAATAGCTGCAGGTAGGATTTAGGAAAGGAGTGATGAAACAAGTTCATTACAGCGTTAAGTTCCTGTTCTACTCATAAGACTGTCATGTTCAGGATCTGACATGTAAACCTATCTGGAACCAGAATGTCATTTTTCCAGATCAGGCAGGAACCTTGCTTTTTTTTGTAGCATGTCTGCCTTATAAATTATCTAAGGGAATGTAGGGTGGTTGCATCCAAAAGGTAGTGGTCAGTGGTTCACAATCCTGATGGATATCAGTGACGAGTGGTCCCTCAGGGGTCTGTACTGGGACCAGTGTTAGTCAATATCTTAATTAAGGACATGGACTAAGGGTGCATAGAGTGTACCTTCAGCAAGTCTGTGACAACACCAAGCTGAGTGGTGCCTTTGACACACCTGAAGCATGGGATGCCATCCAGATGGACCTAGACAAGCTCAAGAAGTGGGTCCATGGGAATCTCATGAGATCTAACAAGACCAAGTGGAAGATTCTGCACCTGAGTTGGGAGCAACCCCTGGTATGAATCCAGGCTGGGGAATGAACAGATGGAGAGCAGCCCTGCTGAGAAGGGCTTGGGGGTGCAGGTGGGTGAGAGGCTGGACATGACCCAGGCATGTGCACTCACAGCCCAGAAAGCCAAACCTGTCCTGGGCTGCATCCAAAGCAGTGGGGCCAGCAGAGGAGGGAGGGGATTCTGCCCCTCTGCTCTGCACTGCAGCCTGCAGTGCTGCATCCAGCTCTGGGGTCCCAGCACAGGAAGGACATGGACCTGTTGGAGAGAGTCCTGAGGTGGGACACTGAGTTGATCAGAGGGATAGAAAACCTCTCTTATGAGGAAAGGCCGAGAGAATTAGAACATTCTAATGTTCAGCTTGTAAAAGAGAAGACTTCAGATTGACCTAAGACCCCTTCAGGGCCTGAAGGGAGCCTAGAAGAAAGATGGAGAGGGGCTACTTACAAGGATATGTAGTGACAGGACATGGGTGAATGACTTCAAACTGAAAGAGAGTAATTTTAGATTAACTGTTAGAAAGAAATTCTTTAGTGTGAGGGTGGTGAGGCACTGGAACAGGTCGTCCAGAGAAGTTGTGGGTGCCCAGTTCTTGGAAGCATTCAAGATTAGGCTGGATGGAGGTCTGAGCAACCTAGTCTAGGTGAAAGGCATTCCTGTCCATAGCAGGGTGATTGGAATGACGTTATCTTTAAGGTCTCTTGCTACCCAAATCATTCTATGATTCTGAAAATGTTATTCAACCTTGTCAACTAGACAAAGTGATCTGAGAGGAAACATCTTTTCTGCTCATGTATATAGTTCTAAATACCTGAAACTGGTGCATCTACTTTTGAGGCACCAACTGCCTTTTCTTGTCTCTACTCCTTCCCATCACTCTTTTAACAGTGCCTCTAAGCTCCAAGTGTCTTGGATTTTAAATAATGTAGCAAAACTGGCAAATCCACCCTTGTGGCAGCTCTTTTTCCCAAATTTGGCTGCATTTTAAGACAGACCCAATACATTTTAGATATTGCCAGTTGATTTGCTTAGTAGTTTAGAAAAAAAAAAATGTTGCAAAATTATGAATAAACTCCAGGTTTGCACACCAAGCTACGTGTAATCCATCCCCTATAAAGTCAATAAAGACACAAAAAATATAATTTCTGTAGTCACTGCTCCCAAGAAGGAAGGAGGAGCTGGGAGTAAACAGCTGCTGCTCCCATTGACCCTCATTTTTGGCACAGCAGAAGCAGACATCAGGAAGCCTCCTCAACAGGGTGTAAAATAAACGTGAATTTTCAACTTGAGTGTTCCTGTCTTACCAAATATTCACAGAAGCTGCTGGTAAAATCTATGCCTCATCCTGTTTTGATGATGGTCCACAGAGAATGAAGCAACCTTCTCCAAGAGCTCAAATGTTGTGAACCTTTGTACAGCACAGGGCCATTTAGGATTTACTTGCTGCAATCATCCAGAGCAACAAAACCCTCCAGTGTAAGAGGCAGGAGGGAAACTGAAAACAGGAAGGAGATGGGAAGAGACAAGCCATGAGGTCCCTTCCAGTTCTGTGTTCTCCAAAGGAAAAAATTGACATCATCTAGACAGAATTGCCACTTTAATTTCTGTAGGTCTTTTTGGCATAGGCTCAGTGAAGGAAGACAGAACCTTAAATTTGCCCTCCTTTCAGAAAAAGTAAGGTTTTTTGGAAGNATATATATTGCTAAGATGGGACATGGAGACTAATATAGGGCTCCAGTTTTATCTCCAACAAGATTGTAATGCATTTTGGATTGGGTTGACATTGCTCACCAAAGAACTTGTCACCACCAAACAACACAGCTATTAAATTGGAATTAAAATGTGAAGTGTACTGGCTTCTTTCAAGTTCCACCATTACTTAAAAATCCTAACAATTAAGAGCTTTTTTTTCAGATTGTATCAAGTCAAACAGAGTCACCTATTTTTGTGTCACTTTAGAGCTGGTTTTATATAATGGTACTGTAAAACACACCCTGGTAGGACATTTCAGAACTAAAAGCACAAGGCTCTGTGTCCATATCTCAAGGAAAATTTGACTACAGGCCAGTAACAAAGGCCATTTTTACTCATACCTATGCTGACTGGCTGCCAAATCCGATTACCTGACAGTGGCTTATATTTTCAGGTTATGCACACACTATTAAAATGTATGAATGACTCCTTAAAAGCAGGGCACATCATTTCTTATCCCTAATTTATTTTCATTACTGTCTAAAATGTCACTATTTTTTATAACATAATTGTATATTTTGGTTGTAGGAAAGTGCACTCAGAGATATCATTCCTGAAGAACACATTACTGCTGCAAGTAATATTTATAGGATTTCTCAATGGTCTACATTTCAGAGCATGGATTTTGGCACTGAATGGCCTGTGTAAGCACCCAACACTGACTCTTAACCTTCTTAACCTTCACCACCATTTCAGCTTCATTTGTCTTGTAGCTGGGACATCCTCAGCATGGATGGGCTGCGTAGTTCATCTACCCTGAGGTAGCTGTGATGAAGCCAATGAGTGCACATGATGCAGCACAGCACAGAGCAGGCTGATGTAGCCACTTTCTTAGGGTGAAACAGCCTGTGGATCCAAACTGCCTTCATTGGACAGGTAAACTCTGCCATCCTCCGTCTTTTCCCTCTGGCATTCAAAGTCAGTTCAGGATCTGCTATTAGATACTATCATAGGGATAGGTACATTACATGCAATATCACAGTGGTGACAACAAACCCACATCTCTTTTTTAAAAAAACCTCCTGATCTGTTCAAAAAACAAAGCAAACCATTTGGCCCACATGAGCAGATGATTAACCAGCAGCATTTGTTGTTCAATATTACAAAAACCTTCACATTTTCCAATCTATTTTCCCCAGAATCTCCAGCTGAATTTGCTGATCATGCCCCTATTTCACGAGTCACTAACACACTGGTGGGCAGGAGTAGATGTGATAAAGTACATATTTCAGTGTCTTCTGCAATGATCAATGTCTTCATACCCTGTCTTCCACTGCCACACGTACTATTCAAGATGAAAAAATCTTTCTTGTGGAAAACATCATGTCTTCCACGTGGCAAACCAAGTGGTGTTACTTTTTTCAAGTATAAAGAGACTTTAAAGAAAATGTTCCCCTGCATGTTGTCTGTTCCACAATGAACACTTCTCTGTGCCTTCTCCAAAGAACATTGTCATCCAATTTGCTATGTCTTATGCTGCCCTGACAGCTCTTTGGGAGAAGCCAGAGACACAACTGTGTGATAGCCTGGGTACTGCTGGAGATGGACTACTGCTCAAGTGAGATTGATCAGAAAGGAAAGATTAAGGTAAAAAATAAAACCAACCATGATGTTTTGTAATGAAATAAGATTTCCTAACGCTGATTGGACTGTGATGTAACTTCAGCTTAATTAACAGCTATCTCTCCTCAAGAAGAGGATTTATAGTCTCAGTGTTGTGTTGATAGCCACTGGCTAATATTGAAGGGAGGGGGTTAATTTTTTACGTGGGTGATTCAGACTTACCCCTGTGCTTACAGAACAACTGACTACGCAGTTAGGTTAGATTCTGTTCAGTTTGTCATCCTTTGTTACTGTTTTTGTTGTTCCGGGGAAAGCATCACAGACGTGGGCGAGCTTTGCTGCACAGTGGGATGAGAACTCTTCAAAGAGAGGAACTTGGTAGGAGACAAATTTGAGGTGGTGTGGGGAAATTAGTCACTCTGTTGTCTGGAACACTTCTGTTAACTGAGATTTTACAGATCTTGCTGTAGAGAGCATGGGAAGTTTCTTGGTCTTTCTCAAGAGGGGATATATCAGGAGAACAATGATGTTTGAGATAGCTTTCATGCAAACACCAAGAATTGGCCCTTTCCTCTTACTCATTTGCACATTGCCCAACTTTTCTCCATTCTATTAATTCCTCTACAAGTCCAAAATTACTGCCTCTACTAAAAAGTCTTACCTGTGATGATCTATTCTTATCTCTATGTTTCCACTTCTGCTTCTGTATTTCTCTTTCCAGACCCTCCAGATTTTGACTTCCAGCAGAGATGCTCACTGGGTAGGCTGTCAGACTGCTCACAACCCACAGAGCTGGAACACTGGGTACAGCAAAGTACAAGGAGTATCTGGACCAAGTCTGAAACATTAAAGGAAGAGGAAAGGGATCCCCTAAGCCATCAAGTCCCCACCCACACACCTCAAGAAGGTCTGCAGTGATGGGCAGGCACGAGTGCTAAAGGTATTTTTTTCTGGTTAGTTCAGAAAAAAACCAAGACTTTTAATTATCCTGTTCCACAGATACAGATTGAAAAGCAGAACCCTGATCTTCATTTTTTCCATGTCAGAGGAGGTCCTCACCACTCATTTGGCATCTTACTCCCTCTTTTTCCTTGAACATGCAGTTGTATTATTCAGGTTAGTACAGTATTACATGCTTTGATGTGCTATTTGGGGTTCAGCTAGTTAAAAATCCAGGAGCACACAACTGTGTAGTATGAGTCTCTACCAAGAGAAGATCATGGAGCATCCCACAGACACACCATTACTGCCAAATCCCTCAGTATACCCTCATGCTGAGGGATTTTGCCTACTGTTTGTGCCATTCTTAAGCAGACATTTATTGTTCAATTCAGTACTACCACATCTGAGCACCTTCTCTCTTCTAGTAAAAGGAGAGGTAACTGGAGGTTTTTTAAGTCAGCCATTCTTGTCTGTTCTAATAATACCCTTCAGATCATTCCTATGACCTGAGGAAGCTCAGAAATACTGTCAAAAAAGTCATCTCTGTCTCTTTCCCTTCAGGTACTTTCACCTGATGCTGCATCTTGATTTTATTTGATTTCAATAACTGTTCTCTCTACCTGTCACCATTGTTTACATATGTTGTCCTTTTTCTGCTTCTACTGTTGACTGACTAGCTTACAAAGCTTACAAGAAAAGAAATTAATATCAGTCACTGAAATCCAGTCCCCCACATTTTCCCTTTTGGCTTTTTCTTTTGCCTTTTATTTTTGGCTTTGGTTTGGCATTTTGGTTGGTTGGTTGGCTTTGTGTTTGGTTGTTTTGGAGTTTTTTGTTGTTGTCTTTATTTCTTTTCATTCAGTGCTTAGGTTACAAATGTGAAGAACAAGTGCTTTAAAGAGCAGCAATAGAGTCATGCCTTTCCGTGTTCCTGTATGTTTTTGTCCTCTTGCATTCTCTGTGAGGATTGCTTTATTTCTCTTTGGTCAGCTTTGATCCCTAAGACCTTAACACGACTTGGATAAAACCTGTTTATTTAAGTATCATCCAATTACAGAAGAACTGGTTATAATACAGAGCTTATGTTCAGCTTCTGAAAGTTCCTCAAGGGTCTTTTTCTTCTAGTCTGTTTTTTAGATCATCAACCCATGTATTACCCATACTGTTACTTTGAAAAAATTGTTGTAGTTACTTGTGTTTGATTTTGGTTAAATCAAAACCATTTTTCATTCAGGAGTTAATAGCTTCAGTTGCTCACCTTAAACAACACTTCTAGTTTCTCAAGGTACTTAATATGATTTCAGTCTAAATCAGCTCTTTATTACAGTCAAGTGAGATGATTCAATTTCCTTGCTGGTATACTGAATTCTTGTTATAGCAGGAAAAAAACATTTTCTTGGTAAACTAAATTCATTTTTTACAGTGATGAATGACTCACTGAGCAGTTGTTCTTGAATATGGCTGCAGCCATTTTTGAATACTATTTTTCTAAGAGAGGAAGAGAGTATTTAGTTTTTTTGGTTTATGGTACAGGCTAGCTTATCTATGAATATTATTAACAATTATATCCTCTAGAAGAGAACTATAACATCCATTCTAATATCACAGGATCTCATTTTATTTCCCATGATGGCTAGCAGGACATTGTGATCTCTTACTAGGCAGAGAAAGCATATTTGTTCCAAAGTGAATTTACCATTTCACAAAAGAAAGAGTAATATCCACACTCCATTAACTCAGTCTTAATTACTTTGTACGTACAACAGGTCTTTTTCCTCTAAGGGGACGTAAGCAAATCCTTACTGCTAACAATTGTGAAGTGAATGACAAGAGCTGTCTTGGACTGAAACCTCTCTAAAATGTCTTCAGTATCAATATTTTTCCTCAGAGGCTAAACATTTGGAGAAGTGTTTAGATTTCCATCTTTTATGGAGCAGATTTCCATTCTGATATTTTCTGTGCCAAGACTTGACTCTCAGAGGAGTCATCCATGCCCCTATATTGTAAAGCTAATAGCACAGATGCTGACAGATCCTGATTTGTCCCACTACTCTCTTTATACTGTTTCTTATGCATGCCAACATGTGCTAAGCCTGAACAGAAGGGGGAAAAAGATTCTGCAGCCTAAAAAGATTATACTGGAGAGGTTCTCTTCATGCAAATACATGCATCACTATATGATCTACACCATGAGTGTTTCCATACCTATTTGTAGGATCGGAGCTGTAGAGTCTGGCTGTGATGTTTCCAGAGCACATGTCGGTTGGAACTTACTCAGTTTTAGATTGTTCCTCTCCAGATCTCTTGAACAGAGCTGAGAGGTGCACAGTCAGACATGATTTCAAGCAGATGGGCTGAAATAGCCCAGAGGTGAAGCTTCAAACCTCTCCAGTTGGCACTGTGTGTCTAACACAAATGTGGCTCAGGTGGAACATGCCATGTCTCCAAATTTGAAGAATGATGAGCGCTTTCTATTTTAATAGACAGTTTTCAAAACACGAAATATGATTCACTGAAGGAAGTGGCAAGAGGACAGCAGCCATGACATCAGGACAGAGAGAGAGAGGAAGGGGAATTTGGACTGTTTGAACCCAGGACAGAAGAACAAGAGTGAAATCTGAGACTGAATGAGGAGGAATTTAAAAAAGGGACCTAGAAGTAAGGAGATGGTGTTATATGCAGCATGGAGAGAGAAAGAGCAGAAACGGGCAGCAGAAGCAGGATTTAAACTGGAAATCAAAGGACAAGAAGGCCTTTGTCAACAGGATTGTCCTCTGCTCCAAAGCCTAAAAGGGAATCTTTCCCCTGTTGTCACAGAAACACAGTTCTTAAGCAAAAGTTTCATCCCTATCAAAGCTAATTTTCAGAGAAAACTACACACTTCATACCCTGAGAGCCTGGTACCATTTATTCTATTCATTCTAGGGGCTCCGGTTCCACATCCATTTGCATGGAACTTGCACATCAAGTTCCATGGGATAATGGCATCTGAAGGGACACAGAGCAAGTTTGCAATGGGCATTATAGATGCTATCTCTCATCATGGCCCAGTAGACTTTGACATCATTGACTTGTGCAGCAAACACTTCTGTGTAGATGTGACTCGCCTCTGCATTTACAGTACATGTGGAAGTGTCCTTATAATTTTACCAGTTTATTCAAACCTTATTCTCTGTATCTTGCACAAGCCTGTCTCCTCTATCACAGTTTCCAAATCTGAGAATGGGCAAATTCCTATTGTTGAGCTAAAGGAATGACACAAGCACACTGCAAGAGAAAGCCAACATGCAACTGTTGTAGCAATATCAGACATCTCAAAAATAGCCAGCAACTCCATTCTAAAAACAGCATGCAAGTCTTTGCCTTATTCAGAGTTTTATCTTGTGTGATTGTATGTCAAAACTGGCAAGGATAATCTTTGTGTGGGAGTATTGTGGGGGTTTTGAATTAAATCATATGAATTCCTTTTTTTTTTTTTCCACATTATTTTTATTTTCCAGAAGAGTAAGTGGAGAGACAGTCAAGCTGGATGGAAAAGGTGTTACTGACTCATAAGGATGAGAAACAGCCAGCCTTAAGGAGGCATTCTGGATTTGTGCTTGCTGATTCATAACTTCCTACATACATGTGGGGAAAAAAGTGTGGATTTTGCCCAGAGCTATATTCTGCAGGAAACCCGCCTTCCCTTCACTAAGTGAGATAGTTTCAAAACTGTAGGACTTCAACTCCCAGAAGATGTTCCCTTGAAAAATGTTTAGAATAAAGAACTGAAAACATTATCTCCAACCACCAAGCCCTATTTTCTCTGCCTTCACAGAGAATTTCAAAACTAGTTAAAGCTCCAATTTCCCAGTTAAATTATCAGGTAAACCAAATGTACCAATCAAACAAATAACAGAAGAGAGCTGCACAAGGAAAGCTTTAAGGGGTTTGTGGAGAAATGCTTTTCCTTTTCCATGCAAATGCTACCAGATCAATATGTCCCAAGCAATTAAATAATATAGGAATATAAACAAAATCAAGAACAATAAGAAGATAGCAATTAAATAAGTTGTTGCAAATAGTGTTTCATTTCAAAGGGACTTAAAACTCTACTTATATCCAAACAGCTTACTGATTTCCTGTGTTTTGTAAAAGGACCCAGTTCACAGATAGTCCAGGTTAAAGCCCAAAAGAATCTGCCTGTCTCCATAGAATTGGGTGACAGAATTAATTGGCATAGTGAGCAGGGTCCTTGGCTTAGAATGTTAACTGATTCCCCTGCTAAATGGTATCTATTGCAAAAGGGTTTTATGGAAAATGGTTGGCAAGATCCTAAGTGAGATAAGGAGTGACTAAGGGCAATAAGCCACAATCTGAAAGCCTTAGTGAATGAATTCAGTAATTGGAATGATATGTGTAAAATAAAAACAGAAGAGAGAAAGGGACATGCTGCCTGTTAGCTGCAATATGGAAAATTAAGGGGCTGAAAGGTTAAAAGAAGAAATTCAAAAAGGAAAGAGTAAATTTTCAACAAAGGATTGAGAACTAAAGGTAAATTAAAGGCTGGCAGCAAGTCTGGGAAAAGGGTACATTTAAAAAAGAAAACTCCATCAAATAAAATTAATGCCACAGGATATAAAGAAAGCAAGAAAACACCAAGTAAGTGAATTACTGAAGGTATCAATCTAGACCTCATAAAAATCTGCACAGATATGTATGATACCAACTGAGATGGAGATATTTGGCTAGATGGGTCTAATGAGGAAGCCAGTAAAGTCAGAGACTCTGTACCAAACCTGATTAAACAAGAGATCATTACTGATGGCACATTTGGAAATGAACCAGAGAGATAGAATACCACTAAAGTTCATGATTTTAATACAGATGCTCTGTGAAAAATGCAAATAACCTGAGGAATCAATCAATGGTTGTACCAACTGTGATGCAACAGGGCAGAAAGAGCATCTATTTGTGACAGAGGCAGAAGATTTAGACCTAAGTCTTGCAAATTTCCTCAGCCTCCAAGAAGATGCTGTTCAAATGCTATCAACTCTACCCATTAGATGGGCAAGAAAGGTCCAAGAGCAAGACTGGGGTGAGGAATCCATGTTACCTAGGCAAGGCCCAGATGAATTGCAGGGAGAATGTTACAAGTGGCTGACCTAACACTGCATTGAGCCAAAGCCAAATGCAATGAACCTAGTCCGTGGGACATTTCTGCTACCTCCCCCAAACTGAGATCTATTGGAAAAGGGAATCTGGGGATAGGAAAATTCATTTCTATACATCTATATCTTGCAATACCTGTGGAAATCTCCTTTCTGCAAGTGCTCCCACAAACTATTTTGCAAATGCAAGAACTAAGCCCTGGCACTTAAGACTCTGAATGGTGCCAGGTCTTAATCATTTTGGCCTGACCCAGAAGTTGTGCTCCATGAGACCAATGAACTAGTACAATCAAACAAAACAAGGCTGTTAGAGGAGTTACCAACCTAACTGAGAAAAAGCACTTGTCTATATCAGACGTGCCCTAGCAACTTCATGTTTATAAATGGCAGGACAAGAGAAAAAGGCCTCAAGATGCCTCAAGAATCCTTCAGATTGGATAGTAAGAAAAATATCTTCACTGAAAGCATTGTTAAGTACTGGAACAGGCTGCTCAAAGAAGTGACCATCTCTGTAGGTCTCCAAAAAATGTGTAGACATGGTGCTTAGGGTTCATGTCCACATTGTGGACATGTCAACTTTACAGTGTTAGGTTAATGGCTGGACCTCATGATCTAAATGGTTGGATTTTCCAGCCTATATGATTCTATGAATACAAGTACAGAAGAGTTTTTTCCTCAAATTCTGGTTTTAATTGCATCTGTGTAAATCTGTTATTCACAATCTCTGCCTGCAAGCTAACTGAATCAGGTCATGATTGGCCTGTGGGAATTTATTATTTATTGCTGTGAAGCCTGCTACAAGTTCTGCTGGTGCCTTTGAAGTCCCCAGGGGACTGCATTTTTGTCATGAAGTCTGATAAAGGCTTGGCTCCTATCACCATTTTAATGAGTAATCTTTTCCCAGATGTGGTTACTCTTGGAGCAGCTAGAGCAGAAACTATGTTAACTGCATTGAATGGCTTTATGAATGAAGACAGTGAAAAGGATCTGTGATACCACTTCTGTTCCACATTTTCTCAGAACAGCATTGTCCTTTACGAAGGAGGAAGGAGGAAGGTCAGAGGCAAAATGCAAGTTACAGATCAGGTTTGCATGTTGCCACAATATCTGAGATTGTTCAAAGATGAAGTTTTCTTTCAGGCACCTCTAGCTAAGGAATTATCTTGTTTATTTTCAACACCCCTGATGTCAACAACGTAATTTTGATGTTTAGTGGCTGACTGGAAAGATGTACAGTGGTACCAATAAAACATTTAAAGTGAACACAGTCTGTTTCAAAAATAGACATGCATCAATAGTGTCAGATTTCATTAAGAAGACAATTTCTTTATTATGTTAGGAAAAGCATGGTAGTTTCATTAGTAATAAAAGAAAGACTCCCTTAGAGTTTAAAGCTTAATGTATTAGTGTTTATATTACTCCTAAGGAATTGATATTTAGGTCTTTTTCTTGGCTTTATCATAGTTGCTAGGTAACAGAGATGCCTGTGACATGATAATCTTTAGGGATCAAGATGGAAGAAAATTTTATCCAACAAAGTATGTGTGAATGATTGTCTTTTTCTGAGCCCCACTCTAGGAAAAAGAGGAGCTGGAAGAATACACTTTTAAGTGCTTTTGGAAGAATGCTGTCAAGGTTATGAAGAATTCTTCCTGGTACACTCTACTAAAGTTTTAACATCAATGGAAGTCATTGGAAGAATCAAATTCTTTTCTCACATTCCTTGAAAGTGACTGAAAGCAGCACAAAGGCAAATGACCACCCCGTTAGTCTGTCTGTAGTAAGCGCTGGGCTCATGGTCCCCTGTTGTTCTTTCAGCTGTCTTTCCAACCTCAAGGGCCTTGTCCCACTTGCCCACAGCAGTTTCTGAAGTTCCTCCTCTCCTTTGACCACGGAGAAGAGGAGAGCACCAAGGTCAGAGGTCAGGTGGCATGGCTGCATTTTTCTCCCTGGTATCCAGCTGACAGTTTAGCTTTCAGATTTACAGGTGAGGCAGGTAGCAGGGGGGTGTTCTTTTTCCAGTGTGCTCTGGTGACCTGTCAGTCACCCATCTAAGCTGATGAAACAGTGCTAGAAGCAGGTTTTAATATCATCAAGCACAAGCCATTAGCCTTAACTAGACAAGAGGAACAGCCTTTAGGGACCCATTGTTATCTCTAAAGGAGACAGAGGAAATGAAAATGTAACATGTCTCTGTGGGGCCTGTAGAGATCTGAGTTCATTTCTTTTAGTGCCTTAGGAAAGGAAAACAAAGATGGATTTCAGCTTTTAGTGCTTTGCTACTAAGACTAATGGCTTCTAGTGCTCATAACAACTATATTATTCTTGTAACAATAAGAATTATTATCTAATCGTTTTTGCATTGTTCTCCTCTTGTGCTTGAAGCTCTGATGTATCTGTCACATGCTTGGTTGGAACAAGGATATTGTATGGTTTACTTGACAAATTGCAAATTTCAGCTGGCAAAGAGCAAATGTCTTTCCCAGGTAAAGGGGTAAACGCAGCATTTGGAGGGCTATCTCTACTTCTGTTGATTCTGAATTGTGTTGTTTCTGCCCCTTGTTCACATGGTTTTCAAAGGTTTTCACAAAGTAAGGCAAACTGATTTCAGCAGACATCTCACCACTTACTTTGCAAAGAGACATCAGCAAAATGATCAGACTAAAGCCATCTCTGAACAGTTTCTTGAAAATACTGAAATGTGGATTCCATCATGTCCTTGTAAAAGGTTACAAAAGTCATGTTTATCACTTTTGTTCCTCAGAAATAGCAGTGCAACTGCAAGAATTACACTACAGTTACAAAGATTATTTTAATTCAGGAAAAAAGAATTGGATCATCATTATAACATCCTGTATGTGAGGATTCATGCCCATTTACAAGTAAACAAAAGAAATGGGGCAAGAGGGACTGAAGCCAAATCCTTTTGTATTTATACAAATTTTGCAAAGAACCTTGGCTAAATATACAGAGGATCCAATTCATAAAGTACCAAGGCAGATTGAGTCAGGTATTGCAATGCCTGTGCTGTGTTTTACATGCCTGGTTCCCAGAGGGAAATCCCAAACCCAGGATTAGTTATTTACCTCTCCTAAGCAACTGACATTCATTAAGATGAATCCCAGTTCTAATCAGGCAGTGACATAAATCCAACCAATTAGAAACTGCACAGAAAAGTGTCTCAACTCCTTCCATTTTCAGAAGCTGAGATCCTACTTCAGAGCTAACAGCAAGCAATTAGAATTTGGAGCCCCCATATTTTCTCCTACAGTTCTCTTTTCAAAAACTGTCCTGATTGTGGCCAGGACAAGAGTTAATTTTTGCAGTAGCTAGGAGGGCACATGGAGAGGACCTGGATGTTATCCTATACCACCTCAAATCTTTTCTGAGGGCTCTTTTCCGGGTCTGGTATTGTCTTCCATAAGGGAGGTTCTGTGTGATCACCTTAGTGTGGCTCTTACTGTTCATTTTCTTACCTCATTGCTGTTTCCAGTAAGTTGGTCTTATCTAACCCATGATCTTTACCTTTTCTGCCTCCAATTCTCCTCTCCATCCAGGGCAGTGAGGAGAGAGAGTGGTTTGGAGAGTCTCAGTGGGAGCACCAAATTGGGGGATACCATTCCTAAATCAAATCAAGAGCTGGAGAAAAAATTACTCTTTTTGTCTATCTCTCTGGAGGAATGTGCAATGGAGATCACTCATCCTTCAAGCTCTGACCTAGGAAGTGGGAATTTGGGATACCAGTCTTTTCTACTCTGCTACAGCTGAAACCTCACTACTCTTCTCACCTACTTCTTCTCCTCTAGACCCCCAAAAGTTTGCCACAAACAAAAACACAAAACCAGCTCTGCACATGTGGCTTACAGGAAGTCCAGTTAAGGGACTGCTGGGGAGATATCTCCAAGGCTGGATGGTCCAGGTGCCTAGGGAAATTTAGTGGATGTAGGGCTGCCTCTGCCAAGGTTGCTGGAGGCAGACCTGTGGGTACTAAAATACCTTCAGAGTTCATAAATCCAAGGGCTTTGCCCTGTAATTTTAAATGCTAATCCAAGTCACTTGACCTCCTGACAGTAAGATGGCAATTTGGGGTTTGATAAACTTTTATCTACATTCTAACCAGTCACAGGGTAACCACTGAATCTGGATCTTTGTTTTGCATCTAATAAGTACTACTGGGGTCTTGGGAGGATTTGAATAAATTTAAATAGATTCTCAAAAAGTTTGAAGTCAAGAAACTAGGAATATACCTTTATTGTTTCCAAATAAGGCAAAAAAATACACAAAATTGTTCCAGTTTATAAAATATTATTGCAAGGTTTTCATTTCTTCCTAGATTAACAAAAAAGAGACTCAGTTTAAAATTTCCTATGTGCATCATTTTATACCTTACCATTAGAAAAGATGGAGCAGATTCTTTGTATTTGATTTATAATATATTTTTATGCCTGTACGTCCCAACCAGATAGAGTAATAAATATACAGAGTGAATCACATGTGCACAAGCCACTACTTTTTTTCAGTCATAAATATATATTCCCTTTAGAACTACTATTTACTGTCCCTGAACAAAATTTTGTTTTGCACTTGAAAATGTAAATTTTCTATACGTAATCAGAATGACATGGAATGAAATCCTGAACGATTTAACAAACTGCATAGAGCCATTCAATCTTATTCTCCTGTGTACACCACAAACATTATCAAATGAAGGTGACTGAAATCATAACTCGAGTTCTTTATGCTTGGCTTGTGGAGAATGATTGTTCAAAGTGAAAAGTCAAAGACATTTGGCTTTTGGTAGAATCAAGAACATGGAAAGGACTTTGCTTGTTATGACCATTATGATGCTGGGAAACGTATACTATCTCCATGACTGCATCTGGTGATTCAACAAGAGCTGAAATAAATAATAGAGGATATAATTTTGCATTATCTAGATCTGCAAGAAATTTCATATTTAAGGGTCTGGGTGTTTTTTAAGTATGGAGTAGGTATACTCCTGTAACATGTTTCAAGGGATGACTTACACACCACATTTCTCTTGTTTCAATGATGATTTCCCATTTATATCTGCATTATATTTGAGTAATACAGCCATTGTAACCTTTTAATTTAATAAATATGTACATATGTAATATCTATGTATTTAATTTAATAAATATGTAAATATGTAATATCTATGTATCTGCCCAGATATAAAAATATATCTTTCTGTCTAGAAGTGTCTCTCTGTGCACAGATAGATAGCCACAGCATTTACAGGATGGCATGTAAACATGTCTATCTTGAGGCAGGTCTGAACCAGACACATTTTTTCTAACATTTAGAGTAAACATCAGAAATCTTGTAGTCTGGAATCCATGGGAACATTCAGTATTTCGTGCTTATGAGAAGTCATGACACCAGATCACCAAAACTTACTTACAATTTCTTGTTTTACTTTTCTTTTGAAATTATTTATCAGAAATATTCAGCACTTTTTAACAAAAGCTGTAACAGGGTGGTTTTATTGTTATTAAAAATTGCTCACGCTATCTAGTGCAGTGACACTAATACCAGATTGGCCTGCTTATACCTTACCCTCATTTTTGCAGGGGACTAGGCATTTCTTACCCAAGGAAGCTGTTAAACAATTCTATATTTGTCAGTGCTATAGGAGACCAGTAATGCTGGCTGATGGCATCATTCTAAGGGCTGCTGAATCAAGCTATTCAAACCTCCATTCACAGTGGTTGATATAAAAAATGCAATGTTTCCGTTCTTTTTGTAATAATTAGTAAAATTTCTGCACTCTTTTTCCTAGGTCTAAATCTTGTTATCCAATTTGGCACTTTCATGAGTATTAAATACTGGTCCTCATTTTTCTTCCAGGCCATTGAGAACAACAGGGATAAGTTTGCTTTAAGGTTTGCTCTTGAAATCTTGCACCTCTTTTTCTTGGGCCTAGAAGTGTAGGCTAGGTTGCCATGCTGGAATTTAACAGGGACCTGAGGAAAAAAAAGTTATTTTATAGAAGGCAGTGTTGTATGAAGTAGCACAGGGGTGAGTTAGTGAGCATCATACTGACCAATATGCTGAGCAATGCTCATCCCAAAAGAACTCCCTTAGTCTCACTTAGTTCCTGCATTGTAGATTAGTGAATCATAGCAGGCACTATACCCTAACCTGGGGTAATATTTTACCATGGTTTGAAGGGCTAGATTATTTCCTGAATTGATTGGGAAAGGCTTTTGTTATGACCTGAAATGCTTTTGTGGAACCATAAGCTATTCTCCTCACAAGGGAAGGAACATTCCCTCCTGCAGCTCTGTGTGCAGTTCTGTAGCTTTGTATGTTCTCTGCAACACACGAAGGACATGAAAGTGCTGGAGTCCAGAGGAGGGCCATGAAGGTGATCAGAGGGCTGGAGCACCTCCCCTGTGATGATGGGCTGAGGAAGTCAGGGCTGTTCAGCCTGGAGAAGAGAAGGTTGAGTGGAGACCTCATGGCAACCTTCCAGTGTCTGAAGGAGGCCCACAGGGAAGCCTGAGAGGGACTCTCGTCAGGAACTGTAGAGATGGGACAAGGAACAATTGGGTACAAACTGAAAGAGAGGAAATCTAGGCTACATATCTGGAAAAAATTCTTTACTGAGAGGATGCTAAGATACTGGAACATGTTGCCCCGGGAGTTTGTGGATAACCCAACCTTGGCAGTGTTTAAGGCCTGGTTGGTTAAGGCCTTGAACCATTTGGACTAGTGAAGCTATCTCTGCCCATGGCAAGGGAACTCTGAGTAGATGATCTTTATGGTCCCTTCCAACCCTTAACATTCTACGATTCTGTGACCTGGATGGAGGAGATTTTCTTCCTAGACAAAATGCTCTTGCTACTGCTCTTCTGTGATTAGTAACAAACCTGTCAAATTGACTTCTTAAGTACCTGGTAACAGCAGGTCAGCATTCATATGTGATACTGGGCAAAATAAAATTCAGTAAGAAACTAGAGGAGTTTTTATGTTCTTAAGTGGGAAATTATTTTAAGCATTCTGAAAAGTACTTTTCCTTTTTGTTTGCTCTGACTGATTTTGTGACTTTCATTCTCCTAATGATGACCAGAGGCAAAAGAAGATGACAGAAGATTTTCATGTCAAGCAGAGCAGGTTCTACTGATCACAGAAGAGAGAGATAATTAAAGCCCTATCACTAGAATGGTGCTGCTATTTGTCACACAGGAGAGATTCTTCAACACAGAAAGATTTGTACAGTCTGTCTAAGTTTAGGGACAAACACTCAACAGTGTATCTGCAGGCAATTTTCAAAGCGAGTGTTGATGTCAATTGAAATATGAATGCACCAATCAATAAACTAACAAAGTCTTGTTGCCAACAGAAAGAAATTTCTGGCTTGAAGGAAGAGAAAATTTATAAATTCTAGATTATCTGATTTTGGAATTATTTTTATAACTTGCCTGTGATGCTGTAACTCAGGTTATCATTTTCTGATGAAGAATGCAATAGTTCCCACTCTCTCAAGTGTGAACTTCAAATTAATTATTGAATTTAAGTAATCCTGCAACTAGTTTTAACTCTTTGAATTTTACAGATTTATTACAGTAATGTATTTGACACCGGTTTTAACCAGCAAGTGCAGAACCTGAAATAGTCAAAAGTTTCTGCTTTTGGAGTGGTGGCTTTTGGAGTTTGACTTGCTCAATTTATAAAACTTGCATATTAAGTCTGTTTATTACATTGTTCTAGTTACCATGACTACATCTAATAAATGTTTGTATACCTCAGCAGTGTCTACATCCAGTTAAAACCCCTTTACTGACATTTGCTTCCTGCTGCATTTGGCACAATAAACTGAAGTCAGGAACAAATATGATTTTAAAGGAAACAGATATTCCATGTTCACACTTTTGAACCTTTTTTTTCAAAATCCCAGGTGGTTAGAGTAGCACATACACAGTTAGAGCATCCACAATTATTTCAGTTATTTAGGGAGCAGCTGGTAGGAGGGCTGATGCCTGATTTGTGCCCACAAAGGCATGCTCAGGCGAGATTCAGTATCCGGCTTAGTAGTGTTAATTGTGCTAAAGTACAGATTCCTATCAACGTGGAGTACAAAAGGTTTCATAAGTTCTACTTCACATCTAATCATTTTCCCTGGAAATATCACAGATAATGGATACAAATTGAGACTGAGTCTAAGGAAAATCTTCTTTGCAAGAAGGGCAGTGAAGTACTAGAGAAAGGCTGCCCACAGAAATGTGGGCTCTTCATCCCTGGTGCTTTTCAGGAGTTAGCTAAACAGCCATTGCTGACCTGATCTGGTTGAAGCAACACAGACAACCACAATGGGAAGGAATACACATGGACATCAAATCCTCTTCTAAGCAACATTTTACTTCTTTTTGGTTTTTAAACTTATGACACTATTTTATGCATTGGATGCTGTAAGTTTAATATTCCAGTACATTCACATATGCCTGTATCCATGCACATACATATACACATATATAAAAATTGCTGGCAGAAATGCAACCTGTACTTTTAAGAACACTAGCTATGCATGCATTTTCATTCAAACCTCTGCAGACAAGTAGGTTCCAAAACAGGTCTTCCAAATATCCGCCGGAAGTATGTGTGTATATTAATTTTGCTTAAATTGTGGTTGTGGCC
The DNA here is from genome assembly GCA_013397555.1 of Urocynchramus pylzowi. Taxonomy (NCBI): domain Eukaryota; kingdom Metazoa; phylum Chordata; class Aves; order Passeriformes; family Fringillidae; genus Urocynchramus; species Urocynchramus pylzowi. The sequence continues at coordinate 275,759 of VZRH01002546.1, forward strand.
TCCGCTGGGGTTTTCAAGATGACTCAGGGAAGGGAGGGTTGCAAAACATAGAGTGCAGCTGTCAGCAGCAGCTCAGGTCCTCCAGGGTGGAGGCATGAGCATAACCAGCTGCTGCACATATTTTAGCTGGTTCTTACTCTCCTGCCCAGAAGGAGCTAAACATCTGCTGGCGCAGGCGGTGGCACAAAGTTAAGATAAGATAAAAGTGTGTCACATTTTCTAGGGTTTTGAGTGGTACTGATGCTATCTGTCCCTTGAAATGCCACAGCTCTAAATTTTAACGTTAGATGCATTGGATATGTTTATTAGCATTGGACTCCAAGTCTCCCTCCATGAGGGTAGGATGGTTTTGACAACAAGACTGAACAATCATAATTGTTCCTGATTTCAGCTGGCTGTGAGTAAGGAATGCCCAAAAAGGAGCAGCTCATTTGAGCAACAACAATAAACCTTTGGGTATCTGGACTGCCATGAGAAGGAGAGTAAGCCTCTGTGGAACAAGACAGATCTTCCATTAAGTGAATTTTGCTGAGCTGGGTTGATGCCAATTTGTAGTGCACATTTTGATGGGAAGAAGTCAACATTTTGAATGAAGAGTTGGTTTTGCTCTAAGTTTTCAGGCACTGCAATGCCACTTGCAGATAAATTAACTTTTGGGCCACTACTTCTTGTTCTTTAGTCAAAACCAAAGACTTCTGAAAGTTTGATAAAGTCTACTTTAGGAAGAACAAAAAACAGGCAGAATTCTGCCTTCTGAATTTCTACTTTCAGAAATATTTACTAGTCTCAAAAAATATTTAAATTTTAGATTTAACCTTCTGTTTATAAAGTTTACAGTAAAAGAAACAATAACATTTAGCACACTCACTAGCCACCATATTTGTGGCCACTGTGTCTGTTTAAGGATACGTTTTGGACTTTTCTTATGCAGAAATCTCCCAGATGCCAAGTAAACAGAAGTGGCAATACAGCATAAAAAATTTTCAAATAATATCTAGCATTTATTCTTGTAACTAAACTGTAGCACCAGACAGAAACATATTGTAAATATATTTGTAAAATTCAAAATTTACTTTGAGTCATTGTTCTAAATACTATTTGTTCCCATCTCTAATTCCTTCCTCACAAATCCTTCTGTTTCCTGTGCTCTACTCTCAGCCAAGACACCCCCTGCAAAAGTGAAGCTTGGCCTCTCTGGTGCACACCAAATCACACACCTTTTCATTCACCTCTCCCTGATCCCTGTTATGTCTGGCTCAGTGCCCAGAGCCTGCTCTTTCCCAGAGCTCGGTTTTCCAATACATCTCACCTACCTCTGCTGGTTTTTGGCAGAAGGGGGACAGTGGGAACAGACAGCTGGCAAATAGCAGCTCCCAGCAGATGCACGGTGCAGGGAAGGAAGGAAATTCTGTAGCAAATGGTGCAGATGGAGCCTGACCTTATTGTGTTCACATGGCCCTGCCATTCAATGAAAAAATCCTTTCCTTAGTACTGAGTAGCTCTTTCTGTGGCTGCTGCAGACCCAAGGATAGTCAACATCTCATTGCACAAATGAACAGTAAAATTTGCTTTCTTAAATGTAAGGTTTGCCACAGGTTTAGTCTGTCATGAGAAAAAATAACTTCTGCGTGTGTGAAGAAGTCACCCTTAGAAACAGTAAAATAATGTGAAATTGCTAAGATTTACTTTAACAAGTCATTAGGTAGGAAAGCATTTCAGATGAAAATGCTTGAACACCTCTTTTTTGTTTTTTTTTTTAATTAACACTAATTGGCAATTTTTTAAATTAACACTAATCTTTTAATTGCACTAATTTTTGAATTAACCTTATTGCCACAGATGCTGACAATCAAGGCACACAAGAGTATATGCAACAAATTGTGCTAGCAAGCAAAAAAAACCATCCAAAATCTGTCTTTAAAAAACATGTTGCATCTTCATAAAATTCCCTCTGGGACAATTTATTAAATTATATTTTCTATCCAGTCTCAGCCTACAACTTCCTGTTTACTTGGAATTGTAGTGTGTGATTTATTTCCAGTCTTGGGTTTGTTTTCTTTTCTATTTCTTTTTTTCCAAATTAGTTCAATGACTTGTAAAAGCTGATGGAGAAGTTCATTCCAAGAATGAAGTTAATGAAGGCAGCAGATCTTGATTCCTTACAAAATTAGAAAACTGTGTCCATGGAAACAAAAAGAGAAGTAAAACCTGAGATTCTGCTTTTCTTCTCTGCTATATGATGTGATGAGAAATAATCAGTTTAGTGATATCTGAGGACAAATATTTTGTTGTAGCAATTCCAAGGCATGAGGTGCCAAGAAGCTAACATCAGACAAGCTCCAAATGATGACACACACTGAAAAGTAACACCTGCTGTTTCCCCAACTTATGTGTCTTGGAGTGCAGCCTTCCAGCAAGTTACCCTAAGGCATCTATCTGTAGGTTTGTATCTATTGCTTCAGCACAAAACCCAAAATGGGTCTCGGTACCGGCTCATGGAAATATGTCATGATAGGTCTTTAAGCCACAAGTTAATGCATTGCCACAACTTGCTAATGTTGTTATTGTCCCAGGCTTGGTTTGGGACTTTATCTCCCTCACACAGCTACTTACATGTTATTTATTATTGAGATCTAGAAGGTGCCAGCACATTTTGTGATGATATGTCAGCAAGCCTGACCTGGCTTTTTTCACCAACTGTGGTTTTATGTTCAGATTTTTTCATTTTTTATTGAGAACTATGGGCACATACTAGTTTCCTCTCTCCAGAGAACATTATATTTATAGGTTTAAAAAAAAAAAAAAATTTATAATTAAAAAAAAAAATGTTTAAAGAAACATCATCTTAACAGGATAACTCCCCTCACTCACTAGCCTCCAATATGACTCTCAAAAGTCTTGTAATGTCTGTCTTATTCTTTATTTGGAAACATTGGCCTCCCATCCTTTTGCTCTTCCCTTCCCTAGGGAGCACAGACCTTCTTTCCCTAGTCTTTTTTAATAGGTTGTTTTTTTCTGCATTGCTTTTGGAGCAGTCTACTCTCTAGAATCTTCCCTGTTGCCACAGATAGAAGTCAGCCTCGTCATCTTTAAGCCCATGAAAGTTTATATCTATTTGGTAAAGTTGGAGGAACGATTCAACAGATGAAGTCACAGCTATAAAAGATGAGTCACACAGAGGTAAAATATAGCCCCCACCTCCCCCACATATACCCATGCATACTGGTCATGAACAGAGCAGTTACTAAAAATTAAGCCTCATCACCTACTCCAGGTACTGGAGTTTGCTCTCCAAACTTTCAGTTCTTTCAAGCTGGGATGGCAGAAACAACAGCCCAAACATGATTTTGATCAGTAACTCAGACTCCACAAGACAACTACACAGCTACTGTTTTTCTCCTTTTTTTCAGCTAGTCCACCCAATCCAGCCATTCCTTCCCTCCTTCCTTCTATCAAATGTCTTGGTACCTCCTATAAAAGCAACTCTGTCTGTTTCTAATGCAGACTCCATTTATCCAGCTCTACTCTATGAATGCCACTCCAGCAATTTTCTGAAGCTTGACTGACTCTACCTCAGAATAATCTGAACTCGATGATGAAGTAGAAGTCCAGCAAATGGTCAGCACAAGAACAGCAGTAGGTCTTCTCAGAAGAATTGAAAAATCAATTTCAGAAGTGAAAAAATCAATTTTTTAGCTTGAGCTAACTTAGTCGGAAAAATGCCTGTACTTCATCCTAGTCTGAAAAAATCCCTAAAGCTGAATCCAGATCTGGCAAGATAACAGAAATGTCTTCTAAGAACATGAAAAAAATCCCTGTCCATGCCATGTCAGGGATTAACTTCCTTTGTATAGACTTCAACATACGTCTTTCCACCCCCCAAAAAAGAGACAAATACTTGTCTTGTAGCAAGAACATATTCTGCTAAAAATGGCCCATATTCATGTGATTTCAACTCTTAAAGAGTTCATCTTTTAGATATCTTTAGGATATCTTCTACATGAAATCCTCTGATAGAAAAGACCCAAACACTTCACACTATTTCAACATATTTCATTTCTGTCCTTAGAGGGTCATCACCTTAATTGCAGTGTCAGAGATGTTTGGAGGAAGCTAAGCAGCACACCTCCCAAACTGGAAGCAGCACTGTATGTTAGGGTACTGCAAGGCTACCCTTGGGCTAATTAACCCTCCTAATTCAGGAGCACAGCAGTGTGCTAATAGCTGTGCTGCTGGTGGGGTCCCCAGGTAAGTCACACAGAGCTAGTTTATGCACCTGTGCCCTCTAGACAAATCTGAAGCATAATTTTTCACTCACACTCCAAAGAAAACTTTTTAGAAGTCTAGGATTATGAAGTTCATGGCTTTCCTTTTGAAATTCTTTCTGACAATTCCTCCAATTAGTCATGTGTCTTCATATTTAATAGCTATAATTAATTAATAATTTATCCTGAGCTTTAACTGTGATCTATAGGACCAGTTTAGCTTTTCCTGGATAGTGTGGTTACTATAGTCAATACTTTCCTCATTATTCCATAAAAGCAACTCACATGGTAAAAGACAGATTAACTTCTAGAGAGTGTTGAAACATCCCTCTTTTGAAAGAGTGATTAAAGTATTCAAACTTGTTTCTTTGCCTAGGGACAAGTAGAAGTCATTCTGGTACAAGAACTTTATTTCTCTGAGTTTATTTTTTTTTCAACTTGCTTCTGGTAACATCTCAATTTTTTTTTTCTTTTCTTTCCTTCTTCCTATGGAAGAAAAAAAAAGCCTATGTCTACCCCTTTATTTTCCCTTATATGGTGAAAATTGCTTCAATGTTTTAGCAATGTCTTTACAAACAAAGACATTGCCACCTTTTGGAACCTTGATAGTCTCTTTCAGATGTTTCCTGTTTTCCTATAATAAAAATGACTTGATGTGTTTTTGATTCCTGTGCAGTCTTGCTTTCTGTTAGCACCACCTGGTTTACAGCTATGCCACCATGTCACTCCTAAAGTGACAGTCTGCCCGGGCTGACTGGTGGTCCTGAAGTACAAACAGACCACACACACAGAGTACCAAAGGATAAATACACTACAAACTTAACTGTGACTACACAGGAAAGTCCACTCGGAGCACATCCACTACCTTAATCCATAGATCATGCTTTCATTGTACCATTGCTCTTTTTCATTTTTCTATCTTTAAGGTCATTCCAGAAAAGTTTCAGTGCCTTCCTTTATCCTTTAACATTTGGTTCCTGAGTTGTGATTAAAACAATCCGAAAATCAGCTTTCAAATTGTTCATAATTTTCAGCAAAGGTACCAAGAACATAGAATGTGGAGTAAAACCAAGGAAGACAAGTCTTCTTTGGCTTAATTTTTGACTTTTTTCTTTTTTAAAATCTTGCTAGCTTTTTAAAATTCATCACAAATTATTAATCCTTTTCTCCCCCAGTTCCTTGAAATGGGTATTCTCTAATTTCTTTTCTTGCACTGTCCAATTTTGCTGCTTTTAGAATTCTCTTTCATCTGTATTTCCCCACCCTTGAACAAAATGGTTAACAGTATTAAGTTAGAGATTTGCTTAGCTGTAATAATCTGCTGTGGTCTTGGTTTATTGGGATATTCTTGATCAAAGTCCATATTTTAGCTTTCCTGATGACCTCACTAATATCCCATTATCTATCTAACTGTTTAGCAACAAGTCATCATGTTATCAGCTTGAATGACAGTTATTTCCTACTTTCATAAGTTTTTATGGTGGGACTCTCTGTCTTTCAGTTTTCAGTGTTTTTCCACATTTTCTTTGCCACTTGTAAAAACATTGTCTGGATGAAGCTGTTTCTTTGGCAGACAAAGAACATTACAGTATAAGAGGTGATGTGCTTTGGTTGTTCAATAGTCAACCAAGCCCAATTTACCAATCATCATAATGCATAGCAAAAGTTGTTTAAGAATAGCAGAAGAATATACAATTAATTCAGTGATCTTTCCCAAGGTATCCAGCCTGCTTCTGAGAGTCAGTTTATGGATTTCCTGAGCCAGAGGTTCCATCTAGTAGACAAGAATCTTCCTACAAGGATTTGTCTGATTCTTTTTAGAATGCTTGCAAGCATTTGGCTTTCAGAGTATCCTGTGGCAATGAGTTCTACTATGCATGCATGTGTTGTCTAGAAACAACATGTTGTGGGAAAAATTCCTTTTTTTGTGTATTTTAAACCCAGTCACTTAACTGGGTATGCTCTCATTTCCAAGTTGCTACACATATTGAATTATAGTTCCAAGTTTTTTTTCCCTTTGCCATGTATGATACTTTAACTTTGTCCATAAGCCCCAGCTCCTTTTTAAACTCAAACCCTCATCCATTTAATCTTCCTTTACCTGGGAGGAGGTGAATAACCATTTCCAAAAGGCATCCAGGAACACTTCAAGTGAACTTACAGAGTATTTGATGTGGGGACCAATGCTCATGTTCCAAACACCACCTCTCAGCTGTAAGACACATAGTGATGCCCTGCATCACTCTCCAGCCACCTGTGTGGCTCACTTTTAGACGTCTCACAAGCTCAAAAGTGCTTTTCAGCTTACCCTGCCAAAGGAGACTTGCAGCTTTAAGCTGTGAATCAGAATCTTTAGCAAAAATTTAACGCAGCACAGCAAGGCAAGGTCCTTCAGATACGGGACACTGGAGCATAAGGGAGCTTTTGGGACACGTGAGTAAGCAGCCAAGCAAGCACTCACATAGTACTCAGCCATCTCTCTACTGCCACATTGCTAAAGAAAAACGTGCAGCTACTCCAGCAAGCAGTTTTACATGATATGTAGGCAGACTGTCTGTGCTACGCTTTAACAGCCTCTAGCTATAAATAACATTATTAGGAAAGCACATTGCCTTAGAAGGAGAGAACAGAGATAATCACCTTTCTGACTGTCTAGAAACGTGTTTAGATTTCATGTTTAAAGATTAAAAATAGACTCAACAAATGTATTCAGTTTTTGACACTGGGTTAAGCTTCTTACCCAAATGATACAATTGACACAATAATGCCAAGAGTTTATTACAAGTTTTAAAACCCATTAAAATACTAGTCAAAAATCTGAAACCTTAAAAGGCTTTTTAATTAAAAGGTGAAAATTAGGGCCACAACACATTTGCCCCAAGAGATAAAACACAGGCTGACATGGCTACGACCCTGCTGTGTACATGTACCACCTCTCAATGGACACCACAGCCCTGACCCTCAGACAGCTTAACTGCCACAGATTTCAGCCTGGGTTTCCATCCAATATTGAGAATGGTTTATGCAAAATGTCAGCCTGCAAATTCTGTCTGACTTTAAGGGAACATTCTGCACGAGTCCCTGCCACATCAGGGATATTATGGGCCAAAGTCATGTCCCTGCTGTGTCCAAGGATCAGACGGTGGAGAGACTTGGTATGTGTTGCACTGTCCTCTTTCTGAAGCAAAACAGAAAAGTAGTGGCTGCAGCCTACCTCTCACATCCTTCTTGCTCTCACACATTAAATTCTTCCTTCTTAACATGGTAGAAAGAAAAACCCTGAGCCCTGCGGCTCTGCTTTTGTGCCACTGTGCCACTTCACCCCTGTTCTAACACCATTGACCCATGGACATGCTGGCTGCCTGGAAAGGCCAAGTGTCTCCCCTGGCAGAGCCTCACCTGAAAAGCCTGACAGCCATTTGGGCATCAAGTATTTCCCCAGGAAGCTGTGTAACCACAGAGCATGCAGCTCGCTATGGAAAGCCACTGTAGAGTATTTTCTGACCCAAGAAACTGGATATAGCTTTGTGGTAAGCTAAATGAGCACATGTTTACTGAATCCTGATTAACCCAGCCACTCTCTCTTCTTGCAGTGTGTGGATGTTGATGCCATAGCCTTCATCAGAATTGTTAGGATGCACAGAAAGCTTGTGGCACATGCCATTGAGACCATTACAGCCCTCTATGTCGTTTCTTTTTGTTTGGTCCATCAAAGTTCCACATAACCTCAGAAACAACAGCATTACTTCAAAGCCAAAACCTGCAGCAGGTGGTCAGGTGGAATTTGGCCAGGCAGATATGCATACCTCTGTGGAAAAACTTAATTGGCCAGAGTTACTGAACTAGTGAACTACCCATAAAACTAGGTCAACTAGGTTGGACTTCCACTTTCTGTTTGTAGAAATGCAAAATAAACAAATGCACACACTGAACCCTATTACCTTAGGAAATTACAAGCCAAGGATGTAACTGGCCTCCAGCCCATACAGGATATTCATTCACACAGGATACCTGTGTTGAACACTCCTTGCTATAAATTTTGTTTTGGTTGTTTTCTTGACAGAAGGTTAATCCCACACCCAGGCACTCCCCATATGTTCTCAGCAAAGTTGTAAAACAAGCTCTCTGAGTCAGGAGTTACACACAGAGGGTAAATACACCAAAGCAATACATCCTACAAGGATACCTGGTGTGGGACTTCATTGGCATGCATGCTCTTATGTAAGTGCCAAATCCAGGTGAATCTCCAATGTGGAAAAAATAACTTTTATAATTTATAAGGACTATAAGCAAGGTAAAACAATCTTTATTTTTGTCTTCATAATTTGATTCCTCTGAAATAAAATATTTGCACTTTCTGTTGATTATCATGCACTTGCCTTTGCCAGTTCACCTACCAAGAACAACTGCTTCTCGATCTTTGTGCCTTTCCAAACTTTATAGCAGCTAACCTATTATGGTATTTTATCTCAATTATTTCAAGGAGAGAATGGCCAGAAACAGAGATGTGTCTAAACAAAAACACTGAAGACATAAAGCACCCACTTTATGTTAATGACTATTTCACGTATCTACAATACTAACTGAGTAGTTGAGAATATAAGTAACATCCAAGTTAAAAACAAACAGTTTCATTACAAGCTGGGCAGTAAACAGACAGCTGGCTTTTAAACAATATTCTACTTCCTACTCCTTTCCACATACGTAATGTTTATTTTAAATTTCTGTGGGCTTATGAAAACTGGGCAGCTCTACAAACTTCTGATTAGATTGTTTAACTTTCTGGTGAGTGAGTGGTACAAATCTCTCTCTGTGACAAAACCCAGAAGTTAAACATATTGCAGACTCCTGCCATAGAGATTTGGCACCTTAATTTGTACTGTAGCAGCCCAAGGTCCTGGTGTGATGGTGAAGAAAGAATTGTCATCCTCACTTACATACAACATTCAGCCAGTGGAAAATATTTGCTATGTTGAGTTTTTGCTCATTTGAGTCTCAAAACATCCACTTTGTAATTACTAAACAAGGAAACTAGAAGTTTCATAGCAAGACTTTTCTTAGTTAAACCAATTTCTCTCCAGATGATGAGATCATTTGAACAAAACACACTACCACTAAAGCAAGGTGGGATGCACAGTGGTTTTTAGCATGAGCATTTCTAATAACATTTTTAAATTAGTTTTAGTTGTTATTTAATTTTATTAATATTTCTGATCTAATCTCCTTCCTCACTTGGGGCATGATCCAACAATCACCAAAACAGATGGTAATAGATGCTGACCTTTACATTAATTTCAGTGGGAACTAAAGTGATTCCTAAAGATCAATTAGAAGATCATTGTTTAGTTATGTGTGAAGTTCTTCTGGGATGGATTTTACAATTATTTTGTTGAAGCCATCCAGAAAGTGGAGATTTGTTTCCTGTAATTCATAGCTCCATTGGGCAATGCAATAGAATGCATTATGAGTGCTAATGTGAGCACCAATATCTAGACAAATATCTTGTTTATTCAATGCCATCAGGGCTCATGAAAATAACACCCCATAAATTCTTAATGATAAGTACCTAAAATATTCGTCACTGAGACACACTAGATCAGAGCAGAAAGCAAACACAATATCATACTCTGAGATCTTTAGAGCAGTGTTTAATTATTATACCTGAAGAGAGTACTCTCCTTTAAAGGTGACATTTACATAGATCATAAAGTCACCCAAATAGAGTAGATGTAGGGAAGCCAGTGCAGGGAAAAGGTTATCTCATCTTTTTGTACTGCCACCCAGCATAGGGAGTAAAACAGATTCCAACATCTGGATAATCCACCTTCGTCTACAACCAAATACCAACACTTCTCCTGTTTTTCATTGAATCAGCAATACTTCTAAATAGTATTTTGAAGAAATATTGTTACATACATGGGGAAAAATGAAGAAATCAAGTAAGGCACAGCATACGTTTACCATTCCAGTCTACTCAGATATCTTTACTTGATAACTGTCTTTCAGGATGAATGCAAGGTAAGTAAATTATTAGAGGAGTGTTACATTAATTCAACAAGGAGATAACGGGCAGTGTTGAAAGGGGAACTTCTGGCTAGAGGACAACTAACAAAGGAGTTTCTAAAAGATCAGTCAGGCCCTTCTAAAAGAGCCTATCTTCTTCAATACTGTCATCAGAGAATTTGTCACAGAAATAGAAATGAGCTATTGAAAGCTAGGGACAATACTTATTTAAATGTATTTGTCATTACAGTGAGGGAATCAGTTAGTAATGAGATTTTTTTTTTTTTTCCTTAAACACACTACTTGGAAATAAATGAGAGAGAGAAATAACTGAAAGCATCAGTTGCTCACAGGCTGATTATGATCCATCAATGTGATCTGACTATGAAGAAGGTAAAAAAAAAAAAACCAAACTTTTTTTCCAAGAGAAGTAAGAAACCATTAATGTCTTTGTACTTGTGAAACCTCCTCTGTATATAGTTCTGACTGCTTGTGTTCAAGAAAGTTGAATACAAACTGAAAGAAATAGTGAACAAAGTAATGACAAGCAACTGAAAGCACTTAACTTCTCTAACAAAACAATAACTGTGACATGGTTGCTGAACCTCTGGGGTTAAACAGAGGAAAGAGAGAAAAGTATTAGACAATGTCAGGATAATTAAGATCAAGTGTAAACCAGCCATGGGTGAACATAGCCTCGAAATTAGGAAAAATTTTGTAACCATGAGAATGTTATGACCTGGAACAGCTTCCTTCCTATAAGTTTGGAGCCATACTTTTGCAGTGGATCTTCAAGAGTCTATAAAGAAGACAATATAATGTGGCCACCAGAGGTAGCAGAGTTTGCATTTCCTTGCTAAAGTTTCATATACATTGGTTTCGCTCTTCCCTTCACTTAAAATCTCCTGGAGTGATTTTGATGAGTAGTTAGGTGAATCTGGGTCATTCATGGGCCCAGCTGTAGTTTTACCACCAGCCCTTGGGGCTGATGACTGGTTATAGCAAGTTCAAGAGCAGATTAGAAACTGGACTGTGAGCAGGAGGTGGGATGGATGTAATGTTTGCTGCAATATTTTCATTTGCTGCAGCAACATACAGAATGAACTGTGTTGAACAGATGGAACAAATTATTTTTTCATATTTACCTTCATAAATGTGACCCATTACATGGACTGATGCACAAGTATTTTCAAAGGAGAGAAACCAGGTAATTCATACTCTCAACTTATTCCTGCTAACAGATGAACCTACAATTATTTTCTGTGAATATTAAAAAAGCTTTACAAAGGTAGAAACTGTAGTGATAATGGTGTTTTTTCAATAAACTCTTCTTGGTATCACCAATACTTCAGATCTATAGTTTTGCTGGGGTTCTGTGTGGTTTACCTGTAAAAGCAAAAAATCTCACAGGTTGTTGGAAGGATCCAGATACCAGCAGTGATTTTTATCCAGCTTACGTTCATTAGCAGTCTTCTCTTATGCTGACCTTTATGTCATGTGCTATTCATAGTGTTGTGTGAAGTACTGTTACCTTTGTTTTACCCAAAAGACTATATGAGCTACTGAAAAAAAAAAAAAGTACAGAAATACATGAAGAGATCACAAGCAAGATCTCCCAAGTCCTGGAATAGCATTTCAGCCATTGAATAAACCTTGGCTTATGTCCTCTGTTCCGGCTTAAGCACCTATTAGGAATACGGGATAAGGTTACACTCAAGCTCCTTTTAGGGACATGAGTCTGTAAGACATCTGAATGTGCAGGACCAGCTAGAGTTACACACCTCTGACAGGGAATCTAAACAGCCTACTTACTGAGGCAGTCATTTAAAGTTAATTATTAAGAAACAATGAAATTATTGCTGCGTTTGAAATCACCTTTTCATTGAGCTGTGTCTGTGAAACATCTGCAGGGAAAATTCTTGCAATATCCTTGAGATCCAGATTCTCACCCACGGACAGGGTGAATATGCACTTTTTCCTTACATGAAGAAGGAAATTATCTTTTCTATTACTGCCTAGTGGTTCTAATCTTTTTTTTTTTTTTTTTTTTTTTTTCCTACAGAGGATTAGAGCCATATCTCCCTTGCAAAGTGGTATTATATGGATAAGCATGGTAAGCTGGACCCAAAAAGATTCTTCTCCACCTCTACTAACTATGAAGTAAAGACTGGTGAGAAAGGGAAGGAATGGCTCTATGGCCCTAGTAGTCAGCCTGTCCCTTATAGGAGAGCTTTGCAAAGTGACCATCATGAAGTCAATGGAGTCCTGGTCCCTTGCTGAACAGTGGCATCATTGACAGAACTGAAGGGTCTTCTTGTGAGTGGGATTTAAAATCTCTAATGCTGAGACAGGCTCCAGATCTTCTATAGAGAAAATGTAAGCCATTACAGAAAAGCTGGACTCCTATATCTCCAGATTTCCAGAAGAAAGGTGCCAACACTGTTTCCTGAGAGCCTTTATGCTACCAGAGTATATTTATGAGTATGAGAGTATCACAAGGAACTTAGATAGTAGAACAGCTACTGCTGGTCTCAGATGAGACTTCTGAGGCCATTTTCTCAGATGAGATATCTGTGAAAAAGCACAAGCATGTAACTCTAACCACCAGGAAAATTTCAGGTTAAAGAGGTAAGGACATACCAACAGCATTTTTTCTACCCAACAGGACTTTCTATCATGATTTTAAGTTAACCTCCTCAGAGGAACTTTGTTCTTTCTTTAGGATTAAAATCCTCTCTGGTACAAAAATTTTGGTCCAGGCATTGCATTAGCTGTAATGTCCAATATCAAAAAAAAAGCATAAATTGTCAGCTTTGTCCACAGAAAAAGTGCAAACACAAAAGGTCTCTGGAGAGTGCTCTTCTGGATATGCACTGTGTCAGATTTTAGACCCTGCTGACTTCAGACACATGTAACTGATTCCAAATCTTCACCACATGCATCTAAATGGCTTTGCTTTATATGCATTATCATCAGTTAACTCACCTCAGCTGACTTAAGTATTGAAGGTGTGAGTGGAGCTAAAGTGGTAAATAACATGTAACACTTCATAACATGTTACCTGCACAAAAAGCCTCTTGGCTTACCTGTTTGAACTGGGCCTGCTGGTACTGGGGTTGTCATGGTATCGGTTTCTCCTGGACACTGTGGTGACATTCATTGTGAATACACAAACCTGATAAGAAGGCATCAAGAAATCACACTTAGAAGAACTTCCATTTCACCCTGGTCACACTACACTTTTGAGAAAAACTGGCAGAAACCAGCTTTGAGAAAGATCTTTGCTGTTCTTGGCACCTGTGTTATCTGCCAGCTGCCAGTAGAGATCCAAGGTGATTTCACCATCACCTTCTTTATAGCCTCATTTTCTGAGGAGTCTGAGCTTCTCTATCATCCTGTCTTTCCATTTATATTTATTTGCTTGTCATTTGCCTCCTACCCTCATAGCTTTTAAATCTGACAACTGCTCACAATCACATTAGGCAAAAAGGGAGAATTTCCAATGTAATATGAGTCTCGTGAAAGCCAACAGGTGGGTAGAGGAAAGCACCTAATACAAACTGGAAAAAGGAGATCCAGAGAAAAGTTTAAATATGAGAGCCCCAAGACCTTCTGGCTGGACAATCACCTTGCATGTGTCTGCTTTCTGATCAGTGTGCAGATGTCACAGTGTCTGCAGCACTGTGCTACCTCAGTAGCCCATAGTTAAGGGACAGGGGCCTGAAATGAGATAAAGAAAAAATAGGGAGATGGAGGAAATGGATTAATGTGAGGATGTGTAGCAGACATGAGGGAACTGGGGAAGTCTTACAGACTTTTGACAGAAACTGTGATTATCATGGGAAGGTCAGATGAAACTCCACAGGAAGTTGGCCTTCCTTGTTCTGCTTTTCATGAAACAGGATATGGGACATATTTAGAACTGAATCAGCTCAAAGTACAGTAGCTAAAATGCAAACTTTCAAAGTACGGCCAAGCTATACTTTCATTACTATCTTCATTCCAGATTAGGCCAAATTTGACAACAAATGTAGCTGCACCTGTGGAGTAACCATACTCGAAATGAAAGGAACATGCAGCTAAGCTTCCAATAAAGTCCCTTGCTGAGTGGCTCCACTGCTGAAAACTGAGTATCTGAGCTTAAACTAAGGAAATATCAAGTACTGAATGCGGGTTACTTTCAAGCATAAATTACACCCTTGCCATAGGTGAAACAGATTCCTGTCAAAGATCAACAGATGTCTCAAGAGTCACATACTTTAGCTCCCTGTTTGCTGCCAGCATCTGATCCACTAATCATTCATGCAGCTTATATGCCTACTCCCTCCCAGGCTCCCTTCTGAAGCAAAATGACTAGTTTGTTGGAGAGGAAGTCTGGACACAGTTAACAGAATAGCTTGCTCCAGGCTCCACTCCAGACAGACAAAATGGACTTGAACTGCAGCAAGTTTAACTCCCTCAGTCCATGACCAGACCAGTTGTCTGGTCTTACTCCAATAGGCCTTGTGTCCTCAAATTCCCTACACACTGTCCTGGGATAGCACAGGCAGGCAATAGATGCTTTGAATTAGTAAATCACAACTGCTTAATAATTAGATAGCGGAGTAATATGGGGCCAGCAGAGACCTGGGCCAAATACTGCCCCAAATCTGGCCATGCTGAGCTAAAGACAGTAGTTACTCCTCAGCCATGTGGACAGGAGCTGTCTTGCACCACCTGGTCTGGGTCAGAGATTAGCCTTGGGGCAGCTGCTCTGGTAGCACAGTCATGGCCCTTGAGAAAGCTGGGGCAGAGGCTGGAGCTCTCAACAGAAGGACTTTGCTTCCAGGCTTATAGCTGGAATTTGAACTATTCACACTGATAGGTGCCACCCCTCACCATCAGCTCTCACCCAGGAGACTAGTGTGGCCCCTCCAGCCTTTTTCCTCAGAGGCCAGTTAAAATATTCTCTCAAAATAGATAATGAGGTAATAATTTTATTTTCCTAGTTGCTTAAGGAGAGTGTTAGAAGAGTTAATCCAGGGATCAAAGGTCTTTGTTAGCAGAGAGTCTTTTGAATCCCATGTGTGCTGGTCACAAAAATAACAGTGAAAGTGTACAGACCTGGAAATGACAGCCAGGATGAAAAACAAATCTGCCACAACCTTCTAATGGCATTTAGTGTCTTTTAAATGTTTGGGTCAAGCATGATTTTGCTGTTTTTTGTAGTCTGTTGTGAGATTTAGCCAGCTGTTGTATCTTTTCATGCAAGCAAAACTTTCCAAAAGGGCCTTAAACTCTAGTGACGGAATACAGTTATTTGTATGTCAACTGCAGCTTCTATTTATAGGATGATGAAAATATCCCCCAATCAGTAACTCTCTAAGAGACAGGCATTTCATAAAAATAGATTACAGAATACAAACAAAGATGAAGGCATGTTTTAGGTTAATCAAAACACTCATATTCCAAACTCTCCTCATGACCCATATATTTAAGGTATTGGTAAATTCAGATAGTAAACCCGTTCAGACACAAACACACCAACTTTACATAGGATAAGGAATTTGGCTATCCAGGGAAAAGGAATATTAATCTATCCTACAGTGAATGAACACAATAATAAATTGAGGGTTTTAATTCAAAATTAACTGTTTTCTGTGATACCCAGTAGAGCTTGCATGAAGGCACTTACCAGAGGTGAATGTGCTTTTAAAGGGTGTTAATTTAAGACCTGAATTGTTTGAAGATTGACTTGAAAGAATTTCAAAGGATGTAGTTTAATTAAAAATATTCCAAACTTTGCATTCCTGGCAAAACCTTTTGACCTCTCACGATATTTAATGCTCGAATGTGAGGAGTTGACTGACTGCTACTCACTTCATTAAAGGCACTCAGGATCCTTTGCCCCATGCCACAACCATCATTAATTGTTGATAGGTGCTCATTACATTGACCTAAAGCCAGTACCCAGAGAAGCAGCAGATCAGGAAGTGGCAGGCATCCAACTGAAGCACCGGGGGTACTTTTCCTGGCTATGCATCAAACATGGCTCATCCTTCGAAAAAGACCCTTTCAAAAAGAATAGAGTGTACACTGGAAGGTCTGCTCACTGCAGCCATTGCACAGTCTGGCATTTGCAGCAGCAGGAGGATGAAATGGAGCTATCCATAGCAGGCAGGCAAGGAGCCTTGGAGAGGCTCCTCGGAGGCCCACTGCCTCCCGTGACGGATGGCCTGCTGTCACCCGCTCCGCACCGAGGGGCCTCTCACCATGCAGGCTGTTTGCATTCAGTCAACACTTTGCTTTTATAGGCCTGTGGAGCCAAAGATTGCTAGACTTTTGAACCCCAGGCTAACTTCTGTCTGGCTACAGCCTCATTTTCTGGAGCCAAAATCTTTTTTAACAATTACACAATAACAAGTAATTAGGGTAAAGTCTGCTAATCTTCTCCTTTGGGCCTGGAGGTTGTGTATTCAAAACCCGTTGAAGGTAGAATTACTGCCATCAAAGCCTGAGGTTACTTTGTCAAAGGGGTTGAACTCTAGGTCAAGGAAATGTTAACTGGACAAAGAGAGATCAGGCAGATAGTGTTAAAATTAAAACTGTCTTACTGAGATAATGCAGAATTGACTGCTTTTGCTCTAAAAACTAGCTGAATGAACAACATGAAGGGAAGGCTAGAGCAGTTCTTTCAAAAGGTGAAAACACAGCAAATAAAGGATTTATTGACTTTCTTTCATTTGGGAATTTATTTGTAGTCTCTTTATTCAGTAAGACAAAGTAAAATATCTTTTTCTTATTTTATGTCACTTTGTGTTTGGGCCACCCTGTGTCCTAAATCTGTTTGATTTACTAAATTGAATAAGTTTCTTATTATTAAATTGAATGTTTCTTATATATCTTCTGTCTCTCCTATAAAAGCCCCCTTGCAAAAATTAATTAGAAATTGGAAAGTTTCTGCTTTGACATAAGAGTCCTGGGGACAAATTTAACTTGCTGGGTGATAGGACAGATAAACAAGCACAGACTCACACATATGAGGAGGAAACCTGCTCCAGAAGAGAGTGGTGTCCATCAAGTGCCTGGATAAGACACAAGGGTAGATTTTGTGTCTGGTACTTGCATATAACATAGGTCAGGGAGAGACTCCAGTTTTTCAAGGGATTAGAGCCCAACCACTTAAAATCTTCAAACGTTCAAAATAAAATCACACATTTTGCCTGGAAACTCGACACAGAGCAGGACAGCCCTCACTCCACCACATGGAGTCATCCCAAAATTAAATCCACACTCTGCTGTCAAGGGTAACAAATACACCACTGTCCCCTCGCCAATATCAAAGCTGATGTGTCCAAGAGGAGCAGCAGCACTTTGCTCTCCCCTGGTCCTGTGAGGAGGCTTTTCCCTGCTGCTGCTGCTGCCAGTGGATTTTAAATCTGTATGTGGGAGCAGAAGAGCAGAAATGTTGAAGCCAGCTATTTCCCATACCAGGTTCTACTGGGCTCTGTCACAGCACCACTGCTACCTCCCTAACTTTTGGGAAATGGATGGAAATACTTCAGCTGACACAGGCAAGGGGCATCTTTGGAAATGTGATGGCAATTACCATAGCAGTGGAATTACTTCACAGGTCAATTCTCAGGACAAGATGTATTTAATGGTGTTGCAATTGTCTGCTGGATTAAGCCAAGCACTGGAAAGTGGACAGAGCTTTTTGCTTCCAAGCAGAGCTATCAGAAGAATTCTCTTGTGGGACTCTTCAAACCTGAAGGCTCTCAGAGTAGCTGGTACAGCTACCATCATGGGAAGAAAAAGTGTTTTGCAGAAGACCAGTGGTAGCAAAAATAATCCTCAGCTCTGAGGTGGGACACTTCAATGCATGGGGAAAGACAGGTCCAGCCCCACATTTCCCTCCCAAGGAGGTAGCATCCTAGAGCTCTCCCCTGAGCTGTGGGCAGAAGAAGAGTTTCCAGCCTCCCCAGGAGAAAGGCAATAGCCAGTGTTGTTTAGTGCCCAATTTACTGGCATTTGCCAGGGGTCTTAGAAACACCAGGTTGCCATTACCTTCATGAAAATATAAACTTTCTCCATACATGAGCTCTAAGACACAGGCTCATCAATATTAGATTTCTTTCATGATCTGTAGGTTTTGCATGTATTTTCCTTTAATTATATCAGAACAAAATAAGTTAGTGGTAATGACTAATCATGGCACAAAGTTTGTTTTTTTTTTTTTTTTCTTTGAAGCATTCTTCTACTTTCTGGAGACAGAAAACGACAAGTGTATTTTTATGTTAATTACGGCCATGTGAATTACCCCAGATAGATGGCACAATATCAGTATTAAAATGCACCAAAGTGAAACCTGATTTTTTTTCTAAAACTTAGCACAGGAGCAATGTCCTTGGTACAAGAGGCATTGGAATATATTTCTTCAAGTTTCAGATTAGAAATAACTATTCTCTGCTGCACTAGCAACTCCACCAAAACTAGTTAAATGCTACCTGGTTTAAATGCTTCACAGATCAAACTAACCAGTGTAGCTATACCATGAAGCTGTCCCTGTACCTGTGGCTGTACCTGTATTTGTGCAAATATAAAAAATTGATCTTTAGTCAGATATTTCTCAGACTAAAATGCAAGTCTGTCTCCTAATTCAAATGTCTCCTTCCACACTATTCTCTGTTTCAACTCTCCAAAATGAAATTTTGTTGCCACTATTGAAAGTTGCCCATCAAAATACCACATAATAGTGCTTCAATTAGGACAGCTTTTGGTTTTAGGATAAGATATATAGGAACATTGTGGCTGTTGCACAAAATTCTGTTCAAAATGGGAAGAAAAAGTAGTCAGAAAATGATGCTACAGAATAAAAACCTGGCCACCTTCTGTGAGGAACTTGTAGATTTGCACATCGATGTTACCCTGTTGGACAGCTGGCAAGCTGGTTTGGGGATCTTCCTGGCTTCTTTCCTTTAGGAAAGAAATCAAGTGTGTGAGTCAGGTGCGCACTCTGGTACCATTCCTTTTTAATGCTAAAGTATTTTTTTCCATGAACCCAACAGAAGCAGACATCAGGAAGGACTTTCCTTGCCCAGACATCCCCCAGTCTCTTTCCAATTCTATGCTCAGACATTGGGGCCATAGTTGGATTTTATAGCTAAGCCAATCATAGCTCAAACTAATGCCAAAAGATTCAGTTCTATCCATTACTGCCATCAATTGCATCTTCCTCTTCCTGACATTGTGCTGTGTCTGATGCTTTTCTGACCTCATGGTTTGCTGCACCAGGGCTAGATCACCAGAAGAAATATTGATACATTTCACAGAGCTTTGCAGACAAGCAAGTGCTTATAGCAAAGGAAGAAACAAGAGTACATAAATGAAAACAAAGAAGGAGAAAGGAAATAGACTGTCTTTTCAGAGGCAGCTGGTCATCTGATTGCCTGGCCTAGCCTCAGACTGTGCACTCCACCCTGACTGTCTGCTCCATCTCTGTGTGATGACCATGACTCTTTTCCTTCTAGGCTGGTGAGATTTTTCTTTTCTGTACAAACAACAGCTTGCTCATCATACTCTTGTTTTTGCATGCACAGACCAAGTATTTTAGTACTGCTCAAGCTTTGTCATGCACTCCTTGCCTTGGGCCATAACCTACATCTGCTTCCTACCATCACTGTATGAAAGAGCATTTATTAAATTCTCTGGTACTGAGCCTGAAAGAAACAAACCCATTGTCTTTATCAAGGTCCATGATTATCAGCAGTTTAAATATTCGCCTGATGAAAATTGAGACTTCTAGGTAGAGACACAAAACACCAAACCAACTAGAAGCTTCTTCAGAGAATGAATCAATCTTCATCCTCACTGTAGGTAGAAGGTGCAAGGAAAAGAATCATCTGACATTCACTTTGGAATAATGTAGGTTCATTTCTATGTTTCTTGACTAACAGTAACTCACATTTACAGGAATACATTAGAAGGTCTATTTTTCTTTTTTTTTCCCTAAAGTAATGGCACTCACATGCACAGCTCCTGGACCTGATTCATTGCTGCATTACTTCAGCTTTATTTCAGGAACTCCATTTATAGTGCAGCAACTACATGAACCATGAGTCCTGTCTGTGACGCTCGCAAAAGCAAAAGTGTAGGATAGTCTTTGAAGTGGCTCATGATACAGGACTCAATTGCCCCAGTTCCCTGTTTGATTCTCCTCTGTGGAACCAGCTCACTAGGGTGTGAGGGTTCTGCACTTCCCAAAAACCCTACTTCTTCTTCCTTTACACTGAGCAGCCAGAACAAAAGAGCATTTAGCTCCTCAGTTAATTCAGAAATCTCTAGTGATGTGAGAAATTGCCCTGGCCAAGAATCCCTAGCTTTTTCAATCATTAGTGGATATTATCAATTCTCATACAGCCAATGGTGTGCAGTGTGTTTTCACATCTAAAAGAATGCCCCAGCATTTGATTTTGCCAATGGTTAAATTATAAATAACTTTGTTAACCAGGATTAGCTCACTAAACTCCGCTGTAAGACTCAGCAATCCAAGGATGTAGAAGAGTAATTATGGAATATAGCAACATGCACTTCATTTAAGTCAACTTGCACACTGTACCTGGCTGTGCAGTACTCAGGGAAAAAGGAAATTTTCTTTTGACCTCAGATAATTATTATGTTTTTTATTAACATCACTATAATATCCCATAGCTATAACCAGCTCACATTAGCCAAGGCACTGTATAAAGACACCAGATTGATTAAATCCCTGCCAAAGGAAGCTTACATACTCTTTGAAACACACACACACACACACACACACAGAAAAAAAAAAGGAAACCTGTTAATTTTATTTCACCATAATTGGCAGAGTGTTTTAAAACCTTAATACTGTAATAACAAACACTGCTTGAGCGTGATCTCTGCTGCTCTTGTGCAAAGCCATAGGAATGTCATTCATTTAGACCTCAACAGAGAAGATGAAATATTATTCCTGGCATAAAACAAAAACACTATTAAAAGAATATTATTAAGGTTGCAATGTAAAGCACTTTGAATCCTACAGAAGAATGTATAGACCTAGCTGCCACTTGAGACACTTCAACACATACAAAATTTAACTGACAATGAACCCCAGAAACAACTACATTTTCTCATCTCTTGCCTTTCCAGCAAAATCACCAAGGTGTTCTGCTTTCTGTCAGCTGACGTGTGTTTTCTTCTCTGCCTAACACCAAAATTGTTCTTAGTTGACTGGCCCCATTAATATTTTGTTCAGGGAACAGAGGGATGTAAAGAGTATTTATATGGCACAGTGCAGGGATGCTGGAGGCAGAAGTGATTGGTACTGCTCAGGTACAAAAGTACAGTATAGGTCTCCAGTCAAACCTACCAATTTTGGGGCAGACTTACTGCACAATCCTCCACCTCACAGACACAGCCTCACAAATCCCAAACCTCCTCAGAGTGTGCTATACTGTCCCTGCTTGGCAGGCCTGCCAACTCAGCACCAAGGGCTAAATTTTATCTGCTAAATTTTATCACTGCTAACTTATAAAGAAAGTTGCTCATGAATATTCAGTTTCTTGGCATGTTCAAGCCACTGTCTTCCAACAGCTCGAATCTTGGGCAAGAGGAGCTATTCAGGGGAGCAGCACCAGGCACATCTCAACACCCCCTGCCAGATTTCGATTTCCTTCCTTCGGGCATAGAAAGCTGAGGATGTTCAAGGAAACAGTAACAGATTTTGTTACATAGACAAAAAACAAGGGATTTTCTTCAGAAAAAAAGGGCCAAGTCTTTTAGGATGACATATTCAGAGGGATATTAATTTCTTTTCATCTTTTTAGACTAGCCTGAGGCATTTATATTCAAGTCCAAACAAAGTCTAGCAAAGCTGTAAACCTCTGAGAAGTTTCTTTCAAGAAGAATTGGTCCACATTAATAATGGGCATTTTCTACTCTCTGCTCTGAGAGCAATTTTCAAATATAAAAACATTTTCTTCACATACAGTAGCCTGCAAAATTTCACTGAATCAAAAAAACTTAAGTGAAGGATTGTAAAGGTATGTGAAAGCCTAATTTGTTGTTCCTGATTTGTATTCAAGAAATCAGACACATTTAGTCTTTATTTATAACAAAAACATCCTGTACAGAACCCAAGTGTTACTCAATTCCTAATGCTTAAGTAGAATATCAGCTCAGTGCTGGGCTGAATTTCAGACTAGATGAGAGGTGCTGTGCTATATTTCTTCCCAAAGAGCCAGGCTGGCCTAGAAACCTCTCAAACAAATTGATTTGATAGAAATACTGACACAGAAAATGCAATTTAGACCATTGAAAACACAGGAAATCCTAATCAATCAAGCAATAGCTGAAGTCTCAGTGGTCATGATTTTTTTTTTTTTTTTAATGTGAGTAGGTCCTCAGGACATTAAAATTCTCTTTTATTATAAATAAGGAAAAAAGTTCTCTCTCATCACGTTGAGACATCTTGATTTTCTAGCTCTATATCTGGTTATAATACTATAACATTACTGTATGCAGAGAAAAAAGGAACTAAAAACCCCACTAACAACCTTAATGGGTCTGCAAACAGAGACAGATCATGTCTTCAAGGGGTTCAAGAGTGTTATGAACACCACTCTGTGGCAAAGCCTGACTGGTAGTCTCTACTGTTACACTGATTCATACCATTTGGGTGTCCAACGTACCTACTGAACCACTAACATGTTTTCACAAATACTGAATACTAGTGCTTCCAGTCTGGTTTTGGTAGGATGTCATTTCCCAGCAAAGGCTAAAACTGCCACCTTCAAGCTATAAAGAGCTTTCACCTTGTTTAAACTGCCCGCCAGCAGCGTTTTTCATTTGGCTTCACTTGCAGATGGGAATTCATTTCCTACAGAGTGGAGGTCAGCAAGAAAAAAAAAAAAAGATGAAAAAACATACTTCCATAATGCCCAAAACATGGTTTTAACAGAAAAAACAGAAAATTACATTAAAATAAAAGTCTGGAAGTTAAGCAATCACATTGCCCTTTTGGGAAGATGGAAGATCTTGGGAGAACTTTGAAAAACACTTGTGTCTGGCAAAATGAGCAAAGTGCTTCACAATGGTCTCCACATTATGGTAAACAGACCTCCCATGTCGAGTCATTTTGTGTGCTGGTATCTACAGTGCTAGAACAGCTTAGGGATGGGAGAGTGCCAGCATTTTCGTGCGCTTCCTGCGTCCTGGGGATCGCAGCTGGGAAGGAGAGCAGGGCGCATCTTTCCGTTGCATCTCTCAAATATAGTCCTGAACGCAACATCTGTCATTAAGAAATATTTCTTAAGCAGACTCCATACCCCCCTTTTCCATCTGATAATCATCTCCTTGTGTTTGCTGTAAGTCAACATCCTTCATCCTTGCCTTATGAGGAAAAGCTATGGCTGTGAGCACTTCAAAATTCCCTCAGCACTTGCAGATCCCTACGATAACAAACAACAGAAAGCATCTAACACGGTTTTTTCCTTTCCTTACAGAGACAAGCACTTCGCTCCAAAGAGGGCAGCTCCCATGCCAGCCTCCTGTCTGTACTATCTGCTAAGTTACAGCACATGCTTATCTCTCAAATTTGGCAATGAAGAAAGGAGATGTATGATGCTGCACTCTCCATTTCTGGCTGTTGCAGGAGCAGGAAAGGGCAGAGTTTGTATAACCCAAGTCATCACACACCATGAGAAAACACCAATGGGTAGCCCTTATTTCCTTTTGACTACGAGGTGTTTGGAGCAAACTCAGAGACCTTTCTTAAATGCAGCATGTCACTGAAGTCCCAGAGTGTCCCCTATGTGCTGCTACACAATGGAGGGGGCTGGCCCCATACTTGTGCTCTTGGGGTAACTGAGCAATGCTGAGCACGCACACCCAAGGTCTAGGGGGGCACAGAACTGAGCTTAGCAATTTGTTCCACCATCTTCACTCAGGCAAAGCTTTCAGTGATTTATAGCACTGTGGAGAGAGGGCTTAAGCTGCAGCTTTGTTTAAACGTTCACATACAGTTGTTTTTCCTGGAGCTCTGAATAAAGTGTCATCATGCTTCTCAACAGGGAAAAATTTTTGGATAAGCTTTTCAGAGAAGCTGAAGAAATGTTATCCAGACACGATTGTTAAAACCTGGCTTCAGTTTTGATAGCAGAGCTGCCTTTGTTGGACACATTTTCCGTCTCGCCCCACTATCCTCACCACTCCCCTCTCTTCAAATGGCGAGTCAGTGCCCTCTGATATTGGATAGGCCCAAAGGAAACACTGCTTCCTCATGCCTGCCTTCTCTGTTAGCAGCAGCTACAGAGAGAACCCAGGGAAGCCATGTGGGGCCAAACCTACACAGAGACAGGGCACAGAGATGAGAAATAATGTCATCTGCTAGGAAGTGGCAAGAGGACGGCAGTAGTGTTTTCTTGCTTTTTCCTCTAACATATACCTTTCCTATAGCTTTCCTATAACTGACTGAGTCCATGAGACTCATTCTGTTTTTCAATGTGAAAACAGAGGAGCAGGCAGGTTTAAAGCTGGCAGAAAGATGAGTTGATTTAGGAAATATGAGGAAAACAGCAAGAGAATAACAGACAAAAGAGAGAGGGTAAGAATACAAAGGAAAAGTTGGAACTATGGAGCTTAGAAAAAGACCTGTGGAAAATTAGAAGGCATAGAAAGAAGAGCAGCATTAAAAAAAAACCACAAGAAAGAATATGGGAAAAATTGTGGCTACTACAGCAAAAACCATAGAGAGTTAAGACATTTTGAAAGGAGGCATATAGCAGTTTGAAAGGTTGTGAATGGGAAAGAGGAAATGCAAGAAGGGGAACCAACACAATGAGTTACATGTTGCTATTGCACAGAAAATGAAAAGTAAAGTGTGCACACAAACACAAATGGGACAGGATGCCACTGGACACAATTTCATCCTTTGTATTAAAGGTAGATGGGTCATGTGAGAAAGCTCTAATCACTCCTAAGAGTACAGTTTTCCTTCCTAGAATCTCCACAGCTTCTGAAGCATTTCCTTACCTCACATTACTACATTATAATATGAAGAGGCAGGTTGTGACTTTGTTAGCTGCAAAGGGTGGACATTTCTCCTCTTTCCTCCTATACACACCAGGCCTGTCCCTACAGGCACAAAGGATTTATTCTTCCCATCACAAATTACTTTACCAGTTGAGGAACTGTAATAGCTGCCAAACCCTTCAGAAGTCTGAGACCTCTGCCCCATCCCAGCAAGGACTGAAATGAAGCAGGGGACAGAGGAAGTGAATTATTTTGAAACAAGTGCTGGGGAAGGGATAGATAGAGTAACCAGGATACACACTGCAGAAGCAAGCAGAACCCAGGCTGAGAAAAGCTGGCAAGTGCTGATGTAGGACGAGCCATTCCCTGCACCATGCTCAGAGAGTTATTTGGGAACCTCTGCAGGGAGGGTGAACATTGCAGGTTAGAGCTCTCACCACTTTTCCTCCAAACCCCTTGTAATTCGGAGCCAGCCTATGACTGGGAACACTCCCAGCAAAATCAGAAACTGAACCGGGTTTTGGGTTGGCTCCACCTGTAATTTGGGGTTGCCTGTGACCAAAGTTGCTGTCATGCAGTCTGGTTCAAGTTCAGCCAAGGGTTTGAAACAGCCCTGCTTCGGGCCTCGCTCAAGGAAAAATCTGGAACAAGTTTTCAGCCTGACTCTGCTGTGTGTGTGTGTGTGTCTGTCTGTGAACAAAGCTCTTCTGTGCTCGCTTGTCGCAAAAAATGATGAATTGCAGAAGTACCCATTTGGTGTTAGTCATTCAGTGCAGCAGGAAGGAAGCAGGAAGCCCTTGTGAGCATTAACTTCTCAAAGCAGTTTACAGAAAAAGCCAAAGCTCTCCTCCCCTGGGCTGCACAGCCACATACTGATCTTTACCTCCTCACCTTGAGAGGCACCTAGTCGCAGCTAACCCTCGCAACTCCCTCAGCCGGAAGCATTTGCCCGGTGCAAACAGCTGAGGCATTTGGTGTCAGCCCTTGCTGAGGCATTTGGTGTCAGCCCTTGCTGAGGCGTTTGGTGTCAGCCCTTTCTCTGTGCGAGGCGTATTAAAAGGGGGCAGGGAAGAGGAGCCTTACACTTGCCAAACGGGAGAGGTCTGATTGCACTCAACAGGTTCAGTTCACGCTGTGACCCTGCCCAGCTTCCTGCTATTCAGATGTGTTACTTCCCCTTTGTGGTAATGGCCTGTGGCAGCCGGCCAGAAAACACTATTAATTTCAGAAGTGGCCTGACAACAAACCCATGGCGAAACGAGAGGAAGTGGCGGGGAGGCCATCTGTTAACTTCAGCAAAACAGTAGGGACACAGCTATGTAGGTTCTACAAGGAAAGCAGATTAATAATCCACAAAGAGGAAACTGGCTAAAATTATCCACAGACCATATTAAAAAAAAAAAAAACCAACCCAACAACAACCAAAAAAACCAAACAAGGGAGTCACTTGAGCTGCAGCTGGACAGGAAATTGCTAGAGCTGCTTGCAAATCTCCATTTTGAACAGAACAGCATAGGGAATGCCAAGAGCGGAAACCGTTCAAAACTGGATTAGCACAAGCCAAGTTTAACTGCAACCCACTTCTACTTTCACAGTTTATGCACTCAATCTAGGCCACTGCATGAGACACTGACTCACTTTTTTTCCCATGTTTTGTTTGCATTTCATTTCACACACTTGCAGTTTCTAAAATTACTTCAAATGTGCTTTGGCTGCCAGGAGTTCTGCAGTACCTCAGCTGACAGCCCCAGCCCCTCACTGTGGTACTGCACACAGATTTTGGCACCACCCTGCCTTGGGCCAGTTATCATCAGGAAGGATGTTAATGAATATAAGTTGCAGCAGGAAGTTTTGCAATTGCTATAATCCCCCTTTTTCCTTCTGCAGAGACAGAACTGCTTGAAGGGTCTAAAGAGGAAATGAGGTGACTAAGGGTATATATAGACTTTTCCTCCTTGCCTTCATTAAGTTGCAAGGTGGCTGAATGGCAGAAGAAAAATCATTTACAGGCTGCAGAGTGTTGATGAATCTCTGTGAAATGAATTCCTGCCAGACAGCTAAGCAGAGCATGAACCCATCTCCTGGCATCTGTAATAGAGTGACCAAAATTCATAAACAAAGCCAGAAAACAACAGCTCCTTACTCTTAATAATAGAAGAAAAAATAATGAGGAAAAAAAAAATTATGGCCCAGAGTCAGGTGCATCCCTAGTATAGCAAAGAGATGCTGGAATATTTTGTAATTAACCTAAAGGCCTTCAAAAGCATTCCCTTTACCAAAGCAAGATGAGAATCTAGTGCATTCACTGTTTATTCATTTAGGCACCAGTGGACCAAAGGGGAAATCAAGGTTTTATTGTCTTAGGGGGATGTACAAAAGCTATTGAGAGCAATTATTGCCTTTAAACATAACCATATGGGTATGTGCAATTAACCACAACTACACAGAGGGGAAAGGAGGAATAAACCAGCCAGCTTCTCCATAGCCAAAAATAGTTATTTATTTATTAATAATTTAAGGTTTTACATTCTTATAATAAATTCCATCTTAAAACTTTTACACTGTGGATTAGACTCTCCCTTATTGGCAACCATGTGCAGGTTCACTGTGCGTACACACAGGTACAAATGCTCGCACATACTTCCAGTTTTATACAAAAAAAAAAAAAAAG
The DNA here is from genome assembly GCA_013397555.1 of Urocynchramus pylzowi. Lineage (NCBI taxonomy): Eukaryota > Metazoa > Chordata > Aves > Passeriformes > Fringillidae > Urocynchramus > Urocynchramus pylzowi. The sequence goes on from VZRH01002546.1 coordinate 303,731, forward strand.
ACAAAATATTGCATTTGAGGTGAAGCTCCCTGAAGAATTTGTACAGAGGTAATGCACTGTTTAGCACATCTGAAAGTTTTAAAAAGTGATCAAAAATCTTTCGCATTCAAAGACAAACCTCCTCCTCCCAGATGATCTATTTACAAAAGGTAAGGCAAAAAATTAACTTAATTTAAATATATATATATACGTGTATATATATATATCAATCGTATGGAACCTACATCAAAAGCATGTGGAAAAAAAACACCACAAGGAAAAGAAAGATATATGAAAGAGACTCTACTTGCTCACAAAACCTGATCTGCAAACTTCTCACCATTGCCATTTCTCCCTCATGGAAAGCTTGCTTCAATAAAATTCAGCATGCTGCAAATATATTCTTTGCAATTAAAACAAACAAACAAAGCAAAATTGATGAAAAGAACAAAAACACAGGTGTCCCTTGGATTGATTTCTTGAGTACATGTGAATTAAGGAAAAAAAAAAAAAAAGCAAATAAATTTAAGGTTAAGTATTTACATTTATCAAGTAGAATACTACCAAGCTCCTAGCAAACAAGTACTCCAAATACACTAAGCTGAAATCTCTTTCTTTGGCTCCTCTAAATTCAAACAAACAAACAAACAAAAATAAGCAGTCTTCATTGAAGACAAAGATGTGTGTCCCAGATCTGAGAGCAGAGGGCAGAAGGACAGTTCCAGCCTCTAGAGAACACGTGCCCAGCCTGTCCAGCCTCACCCTACTACACGGGATGTCCTCGGAGCCCGGCTAGGGCCCAAGCAGGGATGAACAACGCACTGCCCACCTGCTGCCCGGTCCCCAGGGTCCTGCCCAGAGAGGTCCTGCCCAGAGAGCTCGCCACTCACGTCCCCTCCCTTTGCAACAGCCGATTCCGTGCTGTGTAACCTTTCGTTGCCTGCACTGGCAGCTGCTTTCTAACAGCAGAGGCCAGAAAAAGAGAAAGCTGCATTTCTTTATCACTGCCAAAGAGAAACCATTGAGGAGTGATCCCATGAAATGGACAGGAGAAGGGAGGTGGTGGGAGCTCACGTGGACTGCAAGGAATCCACCTGGAAGACGTTCTGGTTGGAAGGGGTGGTGAAGTACAGCTGCTGGTTCGGCACTCGATTGTCACAGGGGCTGCTCAGTCCCAGAGTCCGCTCAAAGTCCAGCAGCTGACCCATGAAGTTGAAGTTGGGTGAAATGTTGGACTTCTTCATCTTGACAATATCATAGGCATCATTCATGGACAAGTTCAGCTTCTGCATGAGGTAGGCCACCGTCACTGTGACCGAGCGGCTGATCCCTGCTAAGCAGTGCACCAGCACGCCGCAGTTCTTCCCCCGCGCCTCATCTGTACAAAGAGGCAGAGAAGGACACGTAAGACATTGGGTTGGTAACTGATCTCTCAACACAAATGGGATCAGTATCAAGTAGGAAGAAAGCACAATTCTGATCCCAGTGGCCAGCAGTGCAACTCAAGAGTTAACTTTAGCGGCTTAAAACCAGGACAAGAGAGGAATCCACTCCCCCTACTACCCAAGTCCAAGAGCTGAGAAAACTAAGAATGAGACAAAGGGAGCAGGACATGCTGCATGAAACTGTTTTAGAAGTCAGGTTTAAAAGACAGGCTTTTGCCTGGAGATTTGCCTTTAAATTCTTACAGTCCCCTTGCCCCAGCATGGAAATCCTACAATATGTCACTGAAAGGCTTTATACAGACCAGCAGACTGCAAAGGTCTATTAAATTATTCTCCAACTGTTGTGCAGCTAACAATGGAGGTATTCAGGCATTTTAAAAGAATGAGGGAAGTCACAGGGGACAGCCCATTAGGAGGAACAGGATGTCAACATTGGTTGAAAATGGGTTCCTTTGTAATAGGAAATGCATTACAATGCCTGGAGATTAGTTTCTTTGTGGCTTCCAGCCCACATTTCTTCCTGCTAGGCTCAGATTACCTACATTCTCCACTATTACCGGTATCATTCAACCGGATTACAGCACAGCTTCCCAACAGATAATGCAATGCCCACCCCACCGCCCCCCGATGGGGCAATTTGAGTCCTCCCCAAAAACGAAGGAGAGTGCAGATTTTAACCAGAACTCCTCGGGCCCAAGGGTACAAATTTCCGTCTGAGGGCCGGCTGACCAAGGCACCGAGCCCGAGAGGTATATCGTTATTACCACGAGAATTAATTTAAACTCTGGCAATATATTTGCCAGGGACACCGCTTATTCATAACTTGCATTTAAAAGCTAAAGTTAGATTCCCAGATCGTTTCTCTTTATTATACCGCTCTTCAGTAACCTCAAGGAAAAAGGGGAAAAAAAAACCAAAAAAAAATATCCAAAAGCAAAAAACCCCAAAACCAACATCAACAAAGAAAACAATCAAATAAGCTATCGACCCCAGGCTCATTTGCCCCCCACCCCCACCCGCCAGGAAGTGGTTTAAGAAGATCCCCCAACATGCGCAGGGCTCAGTCCCCAGCTCTAACACAAATGACACAAGGAGGAATTCCGCAGCCAGACAAATCAGGTATGCCTGTGCAACCCTGCAAAGGTCGCTTACAATTCACCAGGACTTCTCAATAACCCCCCCCCAAAACAGTCCCAAACAGCCTCTCAACTTAAGCCGGCTTTAAAATCAGAGAACGGGGCATGCCCCAGAGACGGCCATAAATGCTGCTACCGCCTCTCGCCCGAATTTCACGAATTCTGCAAAATATAACGAATTCTGCCTCTTGACATGTAGATGTTAGCAAGTAACCGGGTCTTACCTATAAAGGAGATGGCCTCAGGAAAGAACTGAGACAGATTTTGGCTCCAGTGGTCAGAGATCGGGATCTGTTTGTACTTGAATTCACCGGCGTTTTCGAAGAGATTAGGCAGGTTAGGAGTAACATTCAAGATGTATTTAATGCCGAACTCTTCTAAAACATCCAAATTAGTGGAGTCCTTGGCACAGCCTAAGTAGAGGTAGGGTAAAATCTCCACCGGAAAGGAAGGCTGGTTGTTGGAAAGAGGGCTGCCATCGGAGTCGGTGGCACTATTGGGGTCTCTGTCAATGTCAGATTCAATGTCGGATGATGAATCGGAGCTGATTCGGAGGCCTCCCAAGCCCAGGACTGGCAAAGGAGGAGAGCTGCTGCTACACGAACTGTCTAGGTTAGTTTCACAGTGCAAGGCGAACTCCGCCTGGAACTTGCTAAAACCACCTGGAGAGAAAAGCAAAGAGGAGAAGATGCAACCTGATATAAGATGGCACGTCGACTTACTTCCCTGGTACAGCCCTGTCCGCAAAGGAGCGTCTGTTTTGCACCCTCTCGAGCTCCGGGAAAAGGAAGGAAAAAAATGTCACACTCTCAACGCAGACAGGCTAACTTAAAGGAAGGGTTAAGCAAATAGTCCGCTGCGGTGGAGGGCTCAGCACATTCAAGATTAAAGCCCTGTACCGCTTTGCCCTGCGGGGACCGCTGGAGAGGTGTCTCGGCGGCAATTCCTTCTGCCAGGCTCATGCCGGAATCCCCGTTAGCCCCGTCCTCCCCACGCTGCCATAGTGATTTCAGACATCAAGGTTTCTTTAAACAATGCGAGGATAAGGACTGGGGGGAGGAAGGGGGGGAGGGAAGCGGGAGAGAGGTGTGGAGTAGGGGGAAAAGCCCCCTAACCAGGTCGGTGCTCTCCTGGCGCATCAATCCACTGCCCGGGGAATGCTGCAGAGCGCATCCCCCCCTCCCTGTTACCCGGGCAGAGATCTCTCCCCCAGCCCTGGGCGGCCCTTCTCACCTTCCAGATAAAATGCCTTGCAGCCTTCATCTTTGAGGCGCTTGAGGAGCAGCCCCAGCACGGACTCGCCGCCCGTGTTCTCGTTCCAGTCGCGGCTGTGCTCGTCGTACAGCACTACGGTGTCGGTGCCGCACCGGCGGGCGAAGCGCTCCCGGTCCTCCTCGCTGCTGGCGACCAGGGACCGCAGGGGCAGGTTGCCCTTCTGCAGCCGCCGCAGCATGATGCCGGGGATGGCCACGTTGATGGCCGACTCGATGTGGGACGACTCGTACAACTCCTGCGGCCGACAGTCCATCAGCAGTAGCCGGTCGTTGCCCATCTCCAGCTGCTCGTTCAGCCACGCCACGGATTTACTAATCGCCATTTCCGACGCGAAAGGGACGGGTCTGAACGTATCTAGCATGAGGAAGGACGGGGGGAGCGGAGCGTGCTCTGGAAGCGCCCCTCTCTCTCACAGAGGCATGCGGCTGGCTCGGCGGGCGGGCTGCACCCCTCTAACTCCGCACAACTTATCTCCCTCCGCCCCAGGAAAATGAATCACGCAGCCCCCCCCGCGCCGCTTCCCCCGCGCCGGGCGGTGGTGGAGTCACGGGGAGGGAGCAGCAGCCCCGGCCCCGGCGTGTGTGTGAGTGTGAGCGCGCGTGTGTGTGTGCCTGCGTGCGCGCAGCCAGCCTGCCCTGTCTCCTCTTTTTTCTGTCAATGAATCCCTGAATGAACCTGCCTAATCGCCGCTGCAGCCCGAGCCCTTGGGCTTTTCCTCCGCCGCGAGTGAATGAAATCCAATTAACGAGACGCCGAGCGGGGCTGCCCGGCTCGGCATGGAAGCGCGGCGGCGGTGGCGGTGCCCCTTGCCTGGCGGGGCCCCTTGCCTGGCGGTGCCCTCCTT
>VZRH01002546.1:309233-390809 GCA_013397555.1 Urocynchramus pylzowi
GCTGCGGGGCCCGGGGGAGCGGGGGCCGGGCGTGACTTGGGGCCGGGGGTGCCGCGGGCGGGAGGCCGAGCCGGGAGCGGTGGTTCCAAGGTGCGGGTTAGCAAATGGCTGAGAGAAAAGCGAGGAGCGACAATAAATCAGGAGAAACCTGGCCTAAATGCTAATCCTGCCACCGACATCTGCTTTGAAGTAAAATTGCTCAGGAGAGGCTAATCTCTCTTCCACTGCTACTGCGCTTCAGGGCTCGCTGTTTTTAACCCCAGCTGAAGGAGGTTCTTTAAGTAGTGAGTGGCTGGAGAGTGTGACCCTGGGAACAGATAGTTGCATGGGCAGCAGCCCTGTGTGTTCCACAAATAAAATATCCGTGATGTTAATTAAAGTTGGCACATCAGTCGCTGCGGTTTCAAGCAAGGCTGACACCCAGATGGCATTAACGACGTCCTCCCTAGCAGGGATTTTGAGAGGATTCCTTCTCGCTACCTTTTTCAGAGGCTTGACTGAAGTGTTACACAAACCTTGCCTCGCCCCTTAGCCGTCAGATTTCCTTGAACTGATGTTCAACTCACTGGGCACACCACACACCCTGTCCCATCACTCAGCACGGGCAACTTGTCCAGCTCACCTTGCCCACTATGGACCTGTCCTTTCTCGTTAAAGACTTTCCAGCCTGTTTTTACCAGGTGCTTCATTTGCTGCTCTAATATGTCCAGAGTATACTGTTTAAATGTCCAGAGCAGTGGCAGATCAAACTAGAAAGCAGAAGCCTTTGGTTTTATTGATTTAAGCATTTTTTAGGTGGGATGCCTGCCTAGTACTATAAAAATACAATTACAAAAAGTAATGATAGCATTTAAAGATACATTTTACCATTAGTACTCTCGGTTCTGATGGAAATACTGTGAATGCTCAAGGGTAAGTGTATGAAGGCATTAAGATGTTAGATGAAAGATACTCCAGAAAGTTGTATTTCTGAAGTGGAGCTGGAGACAGATTTGTAATGGTGGCAGCTATAGCCTGCTCATTGCATGGCAGCAGTCTGAGGGTGGCATTTGGTGATCTGGGACCCAAGCAGGAGATTTTGCACTGCAGCAGAGTTAAACTAGTCAAATACAAATAGCCCCCTTTGAATTTGTAGTAGTACCTCCCTCAGCACACACCAGCTGAAGAACTCTAAAGGAGAACGATATCTATGTGCCACCTTGTTGCCTTTCTGTTTGCATGCATGTATTCACTCCCTTTTCCTCTTTCTGTCTGAACCACTCTGTCCTGTCAGTCACTGAGGGATGCTGGAGCAGATTCAGTTAACCATGCTACCATCTGATGCTTTGTCAGAGACCAGATGTACAACCCAAGCTTCACCAGGAGACCATTTATCCTTCAACTTCCAGAAATTTTTGTAGTACCTGAGCAGTGAGAAGAGCCTATTTCTGTCAGCCATGATCTCTTCATTCACCCAGCCTCTAACAGTTAGGCTTTCAACTCTGAAATGTTTATTTTTGGATGGGGAGGATCATGTGTTTATTTAATTTATTTTTTTGTTTTTTCACTTCCTTGTCTGCAAATAAGACTTCTTCAGTCCATCTCAAAGCTTATTAGTAACAAGTAGCCTATTTTGCTGGCTTTTGGACCATTTTTCTCATTTGTAGCATGTGTAGAGGGCCCAATAGATCTCCATGAGTGCTTATGACCTGAGCTTGTCTTGGCCAGACAGGTAGGACAAGAGCATTGTGTGAATGACAACGATTAAAATTTAGGGGTTTTTTTGCCCAGTTCCTTCATATCTCTCCCTATAATAGAAGCCCTGGCCCTGAATTAGACAGACAGGCTCTCTACATAGTGTAATGGGAGAGAGAAGTACCAAAAAGACAGGTATCTATGACATTTTGAAACCAGGCCAACTGGGTCACTCTGAGACACATCACAGTCTGGAATACTCAGGCAGCAATGTAAAGGCATCCTCAGAAGGCTAGGAACTGATGAAGTTTCTTCTTGCATTGGACATCAGGGATGAGAATTTTTTTATACAAGTGCTTTCTTCCTCTAAAGATTCAGCTTCATGCTTCTCTTCTACTTAATTGAAGCAGAATTTGATGGGAGTCTGTATTTCTCTGAGAAGATGGGGCATAAAATATATAGGAAAGGGTTTTCTGCTTCTTTGTTCACTCCTTTCCCACGCTGCATCAATCAGTATTTACAAGAGCAGGGACTCCAGCCTTCATTCTTCATGTCCCACTGATGATCTGAATCAAAATGGCAGAGACACCTTCTGTATCTGCAGTGTTTAACTTCAGGCAAGCACAAAGAACACTCTGGGACTGCCTGCTGGAGGAGGCCAAGGAGCATAACACATCCTGGCATCAGGGTTTTGGATGAGATGCCAATTCAACTCAACTCTGGAAGTGCAAGAGCTTGGAAGATGTAGTGAAGACAGGTTTCTCCACTGGCAGGTCACACTTAGGCATGACTTCTGAGGATCATGACTATCAGCTTTGACTGAACCAACAAATGCCTGTAATTCAGCTAAAAAGTCATTCAGCTTTAGATGCTGGAAGTTAGAGGTTAACATTTTAACCTGCTTATTTCCTCTCATTTATTACTTTCAGAAGGTCTTCTGAGAGGACAAACTTCACTCTGGAACTGCTCATTTCCCTTTGCTGTCTCTAAATTGTGCTTGGTGGAACCTGTAATTGTTTCAGGTGGAACCTAAAAGCCTGTACTTTTACATGCTTACCTTGCAGTCTGTGATTCTCACCTTCAGGTTTATCTCTGAGTCCTTTATACAGCTCCTTTTTGTTTCAGTAAGAGTGAAAAATCAATGTATGTCTGTACTGGTTTCTACGAATGATCTATTTGAAAATAGAAATACACAAATCATCCTAGACCAGATTGTCCATAAAGTAGAGTACCATTTGGTGTAAGAGTGGTTAGTGCAAGGTGTCTCAAAGGGAGAACAAAAGTGTCCTATAAAACATTTTATTTATGTAAAGTACAAACAATTTATGGAAATGACATTTAACTGGTTATTCAATGTCCAATTATTCACATCTAAAATAATTCCTAAAGTTGGAGAAATAAAACACTTGAATGACTCCATTTAGGAAATCCTTTTGACTCAAGTGCTTTCCTTGAAACAGTAAATAGCTGGATGACTTCAAGCACATATTTAATTGTGCCTTGTAATAAAGTAATGTAATTAGCAATTACTTAGGAATGATGCTTTAAAATACTTAACAGCTACCACAGACATGCATTTTTTTAGGAGGACTCCTTGTGGTATAAACAAGGTTCCCTTCTGAATGCAGCTCGTGAGTTCTCCAAATTGTTCCTTAGGGTGTGCAAAGGTGAGCAGTTTTGTTTGACAGCAGATCACTACTGGCTGTTGGATTCTCTTCTTAGAGGATAAAACTAAGCTTGTAGGAGGGCAGTGCAAGGCACACATTTAGCAAGACTTGCAGTGTATTGGCCAAGCACAGAGGCAAGTGCTATAAATTTTTTTTTCTTCTTTTTTTCCTTCCCACCACATGCTGCCATTGCTAGTGACACTTTTGGTGGCACTGGCCTGTGTATCACTTCACAGTGATTTACAATCTTCTGGCAACAGAAACATAGCACAGGTGGGCAGCTGTCTGTTAAAAATAATAAACATGAAGAGAACAGAAGGCTACGTGTCTGCACACTTTTCCTATAATTACATGTTAATTTGATAGCTTTCAAATTAAAAATGGACTGCATAATAGCAGCAAAAACCAGAAGACTAAATTATAAAAGCAGACTAAATTATAATTTGGCAGACTAAATTATAGAAATTGCACCGTGTGTGTGATTGCATGGAAATTCAGATACACCATTATAGTTGGTGGCAGTGATTAAATTAATAAATTTGCTTACTGGTTGGAATGTAGATTTATATGGTTCTGTTACCTTAGTTAAGAAATAGAACAATTCCTCTCTAAAACTCCTGATCCGTGGTGCAGAAATATCATGCTATTTGCACACAGACAACAATGTGCTTATATTCTTTCTTTGCCAATACCAAAGAGTTCAGTAGTGTCCAGAGAGTGTTTTCATGTTGTGCAGGCTGGTATTTCTCTCTGCTGTTGCCTGCTGTTCAGTGGCAGCCTGTATCACACTATACTGGGCACATACATCACACCAGATGAGGCTGCTGAGAAAATGCTATAATCTCTTTACAATGCTGCCCATTTTGATTGAAAGACTAACATGTGGGCTTACCTGGGGAGGCATCAGTGCTGTCACCAAACTATGTTCTTTCAATAGCACTCTCCCATTTTCATCCCATTCACTCATCCTACAAGGAAGCAAACCTGACAGCATCAAGGAAGCGTGGAAAGCAGTTCTCTCTTCCCAATGCTAAAGATCTCTTTTCCTCTGTGTTTGTGAAATCCCCTGCTACCAAATCTCTCTGTTCCGACCATGGGAATAAACCCTGCCCCTGGGATGACTGAAGGCTTGTTCTAGACCATGAAAAGAATAAACAAGAGCTGCGTTTGCACAGTGCAGGGTAAATCAGCTGTGCAAAGAGCAGAGCAGGGACAGCAAATTATGTAAGAAAAAGATCTTCATCCTGGGACAGGCATATTCAGGAAAAGAAATGCTATGCAGCTATCTTGTATTTTGTTTCCAAAGAGAGGCAATTAGTAGTTCAACCAAGGCATGAACAATTCAATTTCCGCCGTCTGTTTTCTATACAGCCACTGAAATGTGTCCTGGGAACCCCATGGAGCTGAGCACACAGTTTGGCTCCAGGATGTCACAGGGGGAGACACATGGACAATTATGCATCCTGACACCTGCAAACTTCCATTTAGTACTTCTGCTTTACTCTTCACAGATTAAAGTCCCTCATGGGGACTTCTCCCGGGTCAGGCAGGACCTTCACCGAACCGGATACGTACACTGACAGAGGTAAGAGTTTCCTTATTACTGAGCCTGGAGCTTTCCCTTGTGACCTGCTGCTGTCAAAAAAGGCTAGTAAAAGCTTGTTGAGGGGGAAGTACCAAACTGATGGCTAGATCCAGGCGCTAAAATGTCCTACTCTGTTTAAAAAAATCAAAGGGCTCTAGTCACAGGCTGAATTTGAAGCACCCGTGGTGCTGTCTTCCAGGAGGTGGAATGTGATACAAGTCACACCAACCTTTCTGGTTTAGTTTGCTACAATTTGCACCTCCATTCCCCTAAAACAAACAAACAAACAAACAAACAAACAAACAAACAAACAAGAATATAAAAATAAAGTTGCCAAACTACAGTGGTCTTAAGGGATTGGTCACTACAACTCCTAAGTCCCACAGATGAGATAGGTCATTTCATTTGGAAGCTTGAGAGACTTTAGCTGGTAGGAGAGGGAAGCCAGTAGAAAGAATTTTATGTAAATAGAACAAGTGAGGAAAGGGTAATGTCCTAAATGTGCAGCAGTATTACAAATGTTTGGAGCAATATTGGGTTGTTTACATTACTAGAAAATTATATATTGAGGGAACAGAGTCCTTTTGAAAGGCACTCATCTCAAGGTAAGCCATAACTGGGTGTGGTAGCTCTTTGATTCAGTATTTAAGAGCTTTGCAGTATAAAATATACCTCGAAGGCTGGGTGTGTACAAGTGCAATCTCTGCAAATGTTGGCAAGACAGTTACTGTTGTCAAGTTTATTCTGGCTTTAGTATGCTTAGGTATTTATGAGGACTTAATAGCAGAACTGTCACATCCAAATACCAGGTCATCACTGGGTATGTCAGAGCACAATGACATGATGATTACACTACTGTTCATGGTCACAGTTTTTGTCACTTATTTGGTACATTGGTGTCACCAACATACCACAAAGGTAAATTATATTAAAATACTGATTTCTCTGAGTAATTTTGTAGCAGAACTGTAAAGTATAAACCATTTGCACAAAGTTTCCTATGCTGGCTGAATTGTATGCATAGATATCTGTTCAAGGGTTTGCAAGACACTGTTGTAGAGACACCTACAGCCCTATGTTTTCCATGGTACACTGGAGCCTCCCTGCTCTTTCTTAGAGGTTTTTTGGTTTGGTTTTTTGTTTTTGTTGGGTTTTTTGTTTGTTTGTTTGTTTGTTTTGTGGTAATCATTGTAAATATTGGTTGGTTATTTTCTTTTTGTTTCTAGTCCCAGTTTGCAGCAATCTGCTTCATTTCTTGTGGCAGTCCCATCAGCTCAGAGAAGTTAAGCATTTCTGGATCACAACAGAATTTGAATGGGAACAAGAAAAGTGCAAGAAGCAGCATTCAGTGGTTATCTGCTCCCTTTCCAGTCTGCACCAGATTAATGCTTTATCACAGGGTTATGATGAGCTGCATGGAGGCATGCATACATGCACTTTCCTTCAGATAAGAAGGTTTATGGCTAGCTGTGACAACTGGATTCAGAAAGGTGAATGTTACACAGCAAGGAAGTTAAAACTAAGTGGGTTGTAGGTACAATTGCTTCTGTATAGTGTTTCAGCAAGGAGAATCCTGCAGATTCACATGGCCAGATGTGTCTAATCCCAGGTTTGCCCTTGTATGGGGCTCAGGCAAGTCTTTGGAGAGTAGACACTGCCTGCAGTGCTACCATTTTTGGCTGCTTCCTCTGTGATTGGTGGACAGGATCCTGAAGATATGGAGGGTTTGGGTTTTTTTTTCCCTGAGTGCATTGTAACTTTATTTAATCAGGGAAATCACATTAGAATTATGCTATGGATGATGTATCCTAGATGGTTAGGTCTTCAATACGTAGATGAACACTCAGTGAGTCAGCCCTGCAATTTTTGGTGGAGTAGGTCTATTCCGGTGTGTGGGTGTTTGCAGAACAATTACGTAAGTGTCAGGGTAACGAGGAACTTTTGACATTTCTGGCAGCTTAACTGAGTTCTTTTCAGTCAAAAATACACTAATTGTTGTTCTCTTGCATTAAACACACATCATTGCCTTAACTGGATTTGGGAGGCTTTTTTTTAAGCATCAGTTGTCAGGGCAAGACACTGGAGCAGTTTTATTCTTGAGAAAGGAGGAGATTTTTCATTCTTACAGTGAGACAAACATTTATGAGAACAATTTAAATCACGTAAGAGGGTGCAAAAGTTGATATGCCATATGCCTGGAATTTACTATGGTAAAGCTAATTACTGCCACTGAATGCAAGGGCACATCAGCACTCACCCTCAACACCTTGTATTTTCTTTATTTTTTTTTTAATTTTTTTGAGTTTTAGCTTGCCAGGGTTTTTTTGCCTGGCAAATTTTTCCAATGGAGAATGATATATAATTTTTTATAATTATAAAATATATAATATATTTTTTTATAATTTTTTCCAATGGAGAATGATAATGCAGCCTCCAAACTGACCCTTGAAATATGTGATGTCCTATATTCAAGGTGAGTAGGTTGAGTACCCCACTGAAGAATGCTGTATTGAACTGCAAAGGCAACTGCTTTTCTACATGTATTGCAGAGGGAAAGAAGAACAGGTTTGTCTGCCAAGATCAGTATTCCAAAGTTAGTCAGACCAGGTCAGCATCCAAACAACACTTTCAGAAAATCTTTCTCTCTGAAGATTAAATATAAAATAAACAAAAACTGGTAACTGTTTTCTTTCTCATTTAATCCAAACTATGCCTTTGGTACCAAAACCCTGCAGCCCAACTAGTCAATGGATATTTTTTTTTTAAATCTGGGTAAATATGAAATATTTCAAATTATCATAACCTAGATATACTGTCTCTTCTTCTGCATGGAACAATTAATGAGCCAGATCACAGCTCTGAATGGTGCTGAGCATCCTGCTGACATGCCTGAACATCTAACAAAACAGCATTTGTCAGTGGATTTTGGAGAGCCAACTAATGGCTGCAGGATGTTTTTAATCTAAAAAAATGTATTTCCTGAACTCAGTCAGAGAGAGGGACTCTGTTACATGCTGTTTACAGCAAGGTTCAGAGTGAGAACAGCCTACCAGCTGTGTTGGTGCTTGTCCACACTCAGTGTATTGGCTGTGTTAGCAAGTCCTTACTGAGGCTAGAAGTATGTAAGGTGAGGATTCCACCAGTGACAGTATGTGGTGAGGAATCACCAAAGAACCTGGGTTCTTTGGGCTCAAATCAATACAGTTTTGGCCAGGAATTTTTCTAATTAGTGAGGAAAACTTCAGACATTCTGTCTTAATGATGGATACATTATGTGAGAGTAATAATTGGATACAGAGGAGCATGTGTGTTCAGAGGGTGTGTTGTTTATTACTTCTCTTTAAAATAGCAGTATCAAAGTTTGAATCTGAAGTTGCTCCAATCCCATTTGCTTCCCCAAAACTTAGAAAATTCTAGAGGTCTGCAGCATGAGCTGATTGCCTTATATTGCTTGTAGTCTGGTAGACTGAAGGGACTCATTGTTCTGCTGTGTGCAGGAGGAATTGCTTAAATCCAATGAGCAAAAACAAAGGAACTCTCAGTGCCTCATATTTCTTCCCCAGGATTTATGCAAAGAGGAACCAAGTCTTCTGCACTGAGATTTTGAGATGAGAGTGCTCTTCACTTTAGCTCAGTGCCTTCAAGTGCCATCCCTGTTGATTCATGTAGTTACTCAGAGAAAACTGGAAGCAAATAAGTATGAGTTCTTGCATTCAAAGAGCTCTCTACACTCAGTGATAAAATTAATCTCTTTTAGATTCAGAAACAGACTAAATAATGAAAAACAAGTGCTCCCACTCCTTTAAATACATCAACAATTCGTTGATGCTTCTGCTATTACACGTGGACGAGAACTGTTAGAAACAGGTAGGGAGAGGTCACCTACCCACATCACTCATCACATTGCTTCAGAGCAACTCAAAAATGTACCACAGGCATTTTCTTTGAACCATTTTGTTAGCTGGACTTTTTTATTTACTGAAAACCTACAGAGGTAAATGTATGGATACTGCCTTATTGGTAAAGCTAAGAGACACATTGTTTTGGGAAAATACTGGTTACTACCTGTTAATCATCCCTCTCTATTGAGGACATACCACTTGATTCAATCACTTTGAAGCTGTTTATCTCATCTGAGTAAGACCATCAGTGGTGTTACTGCAGTTTTTCAAGCTAGGTTTAGCTGACATAGCAAGGCAAAAGCAGTGCCTGGAATAGAACCTATGGTGTGTGTTTGTTTTTTTGCTCTTAAAAGCAAAGCCTGTATTGATTTTGCAACTGAGTCCGTGAAAAAAATATATTGCCTATTACTTTAGAAGGTAAATGAGGCCAAAATGGCAGAGAAATTAACCAAGGACTTTTTATTCTCAGGGTTTGGAATTGATCAGTTGTTCTGATCGTCCATTAAGCTGGGTTCAGCACATTGCCTTTGATTGGCTGATTGGCAGGTTGAGGTCCAACCAGGCATTGCAAATAAGGCAAAGATGACCCCAAAACCACCCCTATGCCAACAGCTGCCCTGTCAACTTCTACAGGTCAGCCCCATGTCCCTTGTCCCCTTGCCTCCCAAAGTCCCACCTGACCTTCATACTCAGGTCTCCAGAAATGTGAGACTGCCACTGCTCACTATGGATTGAAAAGTTTGCCTGTGAGCAATTCCCAGGCCCCTGATGTGTGTCCTGCATGGCCTGTTGTGAGGCACAGTGATGGGAGGGCTACATGTGCTGGTGAGCAGGGAGCAGCATTTGCTGAGACTGCTCTTGCCTAAGGCCACCCCTTAGAGCAGGAATATGTTTGGGAGCAGTCAGGAGACTTTCTGCTCCCTTGGGTGGTGTTATGAATTGTGGCTGAGGACAAGGAGGAAGAAGCAAGGTCTAGACAAAATGTGGCTGCTGAACCTGAGGGAGCAGCTCCCTGTGCAAAGTGCTGGCTCTGCTCTTTCTGAGAGCAGGTGCTCATCAGGTCTGAGCTCTTCCTATCAGCCTGGGGAGAAAGTGCCTCAGCTGACATACTCTTAGATAGAGACTGTTTTCTTTAGCTCTGTTATTTGCCCAGCCAGGCCATTTGTTGAAAGTCAAGGTGTCTGGTTTTGTTTCTGCTGCTGGGTGAGAGGGCACCCCACGCTTCTTCGTGGGCATGGTCATTTGGAGGAAGTAAGAAATACCTCTTGAGAAGTGGCAAAGGGGACTTTTTTTTCTGATTCCTTTTCTCCCCTTGGGTCAAAAGAAAAGTTTCTAGGAAGTAATTTATTGTTGTCAGTTTTGTTTTTTTTTTTTTTTTTCAGAAGACACAGCGTTTCTAGGAGCTTACAGTCACGTATACTTGGAAGAGAGAAGATGGGTGTGTCAGATAGGTGTTTCAGAAGATGGATATACCATTTCATTCATTCAAAATGAATTTCTAAGATTGGTATGTCAAAGATTTCCTCCAAGGATTTTCTTAGCACAAGGTGCATGTTTTTCTGAAATTTTGAATATGTTTTCAGGACTCTCATAAGAACATGTAGGATATATTTGCTGTGAAGTGGCGCTTGGACCAGGGTGAATTTTACCTTCCAAAAATCAGCTTCAGCTGAAGCAACTCAAAGACCATGTAAAAAAAAGAAATTTTGCCCCGCTGTCAGTGACATTTGTGAATGATGGAAAACCATCCATATGGCTAAACAGAATATCTGCAGTCCCCCACAAGTAGTCACTTAGAGGATGAAAGTAATATTCAGCCTGATCATCTGTTTTGTAACAGTATATTTACCTCAAGCTTTCAAGAATGTCATTAGTATTGGGAGAGGAGGGGAATAGGCAGTAAGACAGAATCTGTAATAGATTATCAGTGTTGGGAAGTGAATAAGCTGGAGGGAAGGAAACCTGCCTGAACCCCATCATTCACCAGTCCTGCTTCTGCCCAGAAAGATGGGCTGTAGGCCCATGATAATACAAGGGGAAGGAAAAGGAGGAAATTTTCCCACGGTGGTCAGTTAAGAGTTCAAGGAGACTAAGTGGGGTCTGAAAAATGGTGGGATCCTGAAAGGGAGGGGTAACACATTTGCTGTGTCTGAAGAGAGGCCTGGTTAAGACAGGGAATAGGGACAAGTCTGTAAAACTGTTTCTGTAAGCACATCCTTGAAAGCTAATCCAGCTGCCCTGCAGGGAGGCTGGCAGTGCCAGAGGCTGAATCTCAGCTCAGGGACTCTGGTCCAGTTAAGCAAATGACACGGTTCTGTCTGATACTGGCACAGAGTACAACAGCCTCTGGTTGTGGCTGCCTAAAAAACACCTAATTTAAACTCCATTTCTGAGCTAAGAAGCATGAAAATTTCAAAGCTTTTTGCTTCCAGTGGAGACTTCCAGGGGTAGTATTAATAGCTTTGGTGAACTGTGCTCCATTGATTTAAAGCACCTGTGCTTCTGAAAGTCAGGATTTTATCAATTTTTTATCACTTACACAGGAAGCAGTGCTGGGCTTAATGCTATTTATCCAGCTGGACATATTGACTTTGACTTAGGAGATCAAAGCATTTTGGTTAGGGATTGTGTAACATCTTCCTATAAGAACTGTCAGGGGTAAATTTACCAAAGCCTGAAACTTTGATTGATGATCGTTTTGCATGAGTGTTCAGCGTCAGGAAGCACACAATAAACCCTTTCTCTTAATGGAGGTACAGGCTGTGGCCTCTTTAAACATACTTATTTTGAAACACATTTCATCACCTCCTTGAACATAGCAGTACACAAAACCCTGGAGGTGCACTTGAAGGTGAGCTGTACCAAAGAGGTGACCCAAGATCCTTTAAGATGCAGTTTTGGATAGTGCAAACCTGGAGCCAACAAGGAGAGTAAGTTATTTTTCTTGGCATTTTTCCTTTATTTTCTTGCCCTTTGCCATTATAATAACAGCATTTTCCAATAGGTAAGAGGTTGGAAAGTGCTCCCTCAGGAGCTCAGAGGTTCAGTCCTGTGCTCCCATGAGTCCTCCTTGCAGCACTGGCAGATAGATCCAGGGCCTCTCCTTGAGGCTACACAAAGAGACTTGACTTCTTGTCCCAGTTTAAGGTGACACTTATCACCTTCTGTGAACCAACTTTCCCCAGCTATTTCTATCTGAGTGCTCCTAAATACACTTGTTAAACACTTTGACATCTTATATCACCAATTACAGAGGGTTTGTTCGCATACTCTAACTTTTAAAGGCAGGACACCGTCCCCCTTCACTGGGGTAATGAGGAGAAACTGCAGAGCAGCTCAGCAGGGGATTCTAACTTAGGGGTGCTAGCTGCCCCCTAACAGAGAATACCTTCTGCTGCTGGCTGTAAAGGGAAGCATGAACAGTAATCTCCCACCTCTGTCTCACATGAGGCCATGCAAAACATCTGTCCCAGCCTAAATGTACATGAAACAACAGTGGTCCCCTCACCACAAGAGGTGTTGTCAGCATGGATGTACTCTTTGAATAGTTGTCCTTAATACAGTAGTAGGGGGCATATACAGAATTAAAATAGATTAAATATGACAGATGGCTGCTTGAGATTTTCTATGAACATAAAATTAAAGCCCAATAAATAATGTAGCATTATACTGGCCTTATTGCTGTCTATCAGTGGGTTTCAAAGCCATGCAGAGCTTTGATCAGTCTGAAAATTATTGCTGTTGCACAAGAGAGTGTTACTCCTTTTTTTCTCTAGGTGCTCAGACTGCAGATGGGCCAGCCCTACTATGGCCAGCACATCCTCTGCTGTGCCCTGCAGGTGTGCTCCAGGGCTGAGCGTGGCTGTCAGAGCCCTGCTAGCTGGCACTTACCCGTGATTCAGGCACCTGCAGGCAGCTTGCTCCGGAGCAGCAAGGCATTTTGAGTGATGGTAAAGTTGCTGCTGCCACTGTTTTGTCTGATAGTCACAGCCTGTGTCCTGAGCGTGCCACAGCCTATGTGCAGCTGACCTGGGCAGTGCTCAGGGGTCTCCTGTCTTGCAGAAGGAAATGTTCTCTGGGCTTTTCCTTTATTTTCCTTTTTGTTTTTAGCTACAAACAAACACTAAATATTTTGAGTGTGGATGGCTCAAGGACTCAAGATGATTAAAAGCAGGAGACCTACAGAGACATCCAGAAATTATTGTTTTTAACAAGACAGGAACTTTGTCTGAAAACAGGATGACCTGCTGCAAAAGACGCCGACAAATCCCTGTAGAGCTTTAGAAAAAACAAGCAGGCGCCTGAGTGTGCTTTAAAAAAAAAAAAATCCTGCCTAGTAATAAAAAGGGATGTGAGAGTAAACAGGAAAAGAGCACTCCACACTGCAAGCAGCCCAGAGGAGGAGAGGCTGGGAAGAGCACTGATCTGAAAACCTGATATGGAAACTAGAGGGAAAGATTTCTTACTATTCCTCAGGACAAATTCCTTGTAAAAGCCTTGATGCAGCTTTGAGTGGTAGCTGCCCACTAGTTCCTTTGTTCTGGTATTACAGAGGCTGTGGGAGGGTAGTACATGCCCCACAGGTTTTGTTGGCTGGATTCAGTGGCTGTAAAGAAGTGTCAGTTCTGACTTGTTTGAAATACAGGCTTAGGAGACAGTTCTACTGCAAAACTGTATTTCCTGAGAATGAAGTGACTGCAGTTCTGCACACCTGTGCAGTTATACTGCAGTACAACTCACTTTTCTAATTTTAGTGTGAATCTCATGGCATATGTTATTTTCTGCTAAGCCCTAGCTCCTCAAGTTTTGCAGTTTCATGACTATCTCACTTTTCATGAATCTGAATCCAGTCTTTCTAGCCTTCATGCCTAGGAAAGAAAAATCTTGAAATCAAAGGCAGTGTAGCATAACATGTAAAACAAAACACCTATTATTGCAATGTTTTGGATGGTGATTTTTAAAATCAAGTACTACTTTGAGCAATTAGTATATTGATATTTGAATTTGATCACATTACCTCTTCTGCTTTTTGGCAGAATTTTCAGATTCAAGTACTCAGCAGGTTTTCCATTGGAACCAGCATACTCTTAGTGGGACACCCATAGAGATAAAGGGGATGGGATAGGTGTGCAGCAGCAGGTATAGGCCCAGATATACCAGAATCATAGGATGGGTTGAGTTGGAATCGACGTTAAATATAAGCTAGTTCCAATATCCTTGCCATGGGCAGAGATTAGGTTGCCCAGGGCACCATCCAACTTGGACAACTTGCAGGGATGGGGCATCTACAATTTCTCTGGGCAACCTGTTCTAGTGCATCACCACCCATTGAGTGGAATAAATAAAAGAATAAATTCAAAAGAGTGGAATAAATAAAAAGAATAAATTCTTTATTCCCCATATCTCATTTAAATCTCTCCTCTTTTAGTTTAAAGCTGTTTCTCATGGTCCTCTTACTATCTGTCCATATATTCACTCTCCCTCTTTCTTACAAGCCCCTGTAAGTATTGGATGGCCACAATGAATGCCAAAATTCTTTGCAACAAGTTTCTGATTCTCCAAGGTCAAACACTTCTGCAGAACTGAAATAACACCTTAGTGGCCAAAGGGGGATTCAGGGGGACGTAAAATGCACTGACAGTAAAAGATTCATCCTCTCAAACGTGGGCCCCAGTACCTACCAAAATGCAGGTGAGGGGTTTGGGCTGGTGCCCATGTTTTGGCTTCACACTGGGGCTGTAAGGATGGAAGTCACTCCTCTTGAAGCACCAGAGAGTTGACACAGTCAGCTCAGCCACAACAGTCATGCTCCTACCATTGCTGAAAGAGCACAGCTTTTCTCTTTCAGTGGGTCCTGTAGAAAATACAGCAGGTCAGACAAATGCCTGTGACCTTAGGGGCACTGATGGGAGCCACAGAGAGGCCTTTGGGTCACCTCTCCTGGATGTAGCCCTAAATCCCCAGTGATGAATATCTGGCGCTCCTTAGTCTCCCTGTGGGTGTTTACCAGGCCTGGCCTGGGAGTGCCTCTGTGTTCCTCTGTACAAGGCTGTTTTCCAGAGAGTGGCAGGGAGCAGGGAAGCAACACTTGTTTGTGAGCTTTTCTGATAATGGAAAACACATTAGTCTCCACCCTTTTCTGGGTATTGCTTGAAGGCAGACAAAGAACAGCTTCTCCTCGCCCTGGAGGAGAACAGGTCCTGGAAAAGCTCAGCACAGGGGCAGCCCTGAAGCTGGGCATCTCAGACTGGTGGCCACTCTGCAGCCAGTCACAGGGGTGACAGCTATCCCTGCACACTTCCTCATCCCTGTGGCTGATGCCAAACACCTCCTGCTGTGGAGTTGTTTGGTTTCAATTTGCACTTGGTTCACCGGCAGCATTTGGTTTTGCACTGGCTTTCTCAGGCAGCCTGGTACCTTGGGCAGGGGTTTTTATCCACTCACTTTTTTATTACATAATGGACTTGTTTGTTTTTTGGGTTTTTTTTTAATTTGCTTTAGTATAAATGAAAGGTGGTTTGCTACTTTTAATATCTGTGGCTGCCCATAGATCAAACACTTACATGTAACCTGCACCCTCCAGCACTGCACTGCTTGAGACTGAGTTACATAGTAGAAACTATGATCAGTGAAATTTCCAATTTCCAAGAAATTAAATTAAAGCCAAACAAATTTTTATCTCCTCAAAATGAATAGAAATACCAGCTGCTTAGTCCGATGATTACCTCATTATTTGATACTCATACACATGCTCACAGGAACACAGTTATAGCAGCATGCTTCAGTTTGCCTCTCTAACTTCCAAATTCACAATGAATACAGAGTCCAAAAACCTACTTGCAGGGTGTAGATAAGCCTGTCTTGTAATGATTTTGAGAATTTTATTCTTACAAGATGTTCTTGTCTTCCTCAGACAAGCAAAGACATGATATCAATTGTATTGGCCTAAGAAAAAATAATTCTACGTAGACATGCCAATGTGGTGACAGCTTGATTCACAAATGTTTGTAAAACTAGTGTTCCCCCCAACTACATCACTGTAGGGGGAAAAAAAAATTAATTCCTTCTCCACAAGCAAGAGGTACTTAAACTCTGCCCTAAAATTAATCCAAATTTAGTATGATGTCCCAGGTTCCAAATTCAACTCACAAATTGCCCAAAGAGCACAGCAGAAGCAGCATCACTGGACATCTAGCATGGCAAAAGATCTCTCATTTCTGATGAAAAATGGTGAGTTCATGGCAGCTACTTAGCTTTCTGCATTTTTTTTTCCATAGTTCTATCCTAAGTAAGACGTTCTGACTTCTGTTTGTCACTTTTTATTTGAAAAGTGGATGTTACTAGCTTTGTTTTCTGGTGTTTGCATCTGAGGACATTTCAACTCTTGCAAATGAGTGGTTCATCTCAGCTTCTTGGAAGGGAGTCGTAGAAGACTGATGCCATTAGTGCAGCATAATTTTTAGGCTATTCACTCTTTAATAGGCTATGAAGTAATTGGCTATTTTGGGTTTCTGGCTTGACCCAGTGTTGCTCCCTCAGTGGCTGCCATGCCTGTGCCCCACAAGTGCTTGGAAGGACAGACTTTCTTCACTGACCAAAAAAAAGCTATTCAAACCAGCCATTTTTCTGTAAAGAAAGCTCTCTGGTTTGGACAGTGAAAGCACAGACTAGCTGCAAGACCAGCCTGTCCCCAGGGGGACAAGGCCATTGCAAGAGCCAGCCAGGCAGCAGGAAGGTGGTGCTGGTCACAGAGAGGAGCAGCCCCTGGGTTGCACGCTCCCTGGCAGGGGACAGTGGGGACTCCTCTGGTCACCTGAGCTGTCTGTGGCAAGGGACATTCTGGGGAGAAGACAGCGAGGCAGAAAGCAGCAGGGAGGCAGTCTGTGATTAAGGTGTGGAGAAAAAGAGGCTATTTGAGCCATGGGGCAAGGCTGGCAGGGACCTCTGGAGACCATCCAGTCCAAGTCCCCTGCTCAGAGCAGGGTCAGCCAGAGCAGGATGCCCAGAGCCAGGTTCTGCGCCTTCAGCTCTCAGTCTGAAGTTGGAAGCCTTGAAGGGGAAGTTTGGCATAGCACAGCTCATGCCAGACTCGTGCTGAGAGGTTCTGAGCTATGTGTGGTGGTGCTCTAAAAAGATCATTTCAATGAAGTTCTTTTTCTTTGTATTCCAATCAGTCACATATTATTTTTCTCTTCTTGCTCTAGATATTGTTTTGCATCATCCATGCCATATGGAAGAAAGCAATGGTGATGTTCTGATCTGCTGCCATAAATATATGAAATGTTTCATAAAAATACGAAATGTGTGATCTTCAGGGTAGATTAAAACTGGGAATTCCGACTTAAAGGGGGTTTTCAACATGTTGAATTTTATTTTCCCTTTAATCTAGCAAGCTATAGTAGTGTCAAGTTGTCCTAAAAATTAGAAGTCTCGTCAGAAATGGATTTGTATAATATATGTTTTATTAGTCTTTATAAAAACTGCTTCAAATTAAGACATTAACTGATAATTTCCTTTTATTATTTTAGATATTTCGATTTATAAAAGTCAAGTTTGATTTTTTTGGCCATCTAGATGCTGAAAATATTCAGTGAGGAAAGAGTCTCAGAGACAGCATTTCTGCTCCCTCTGAAGTCCTCCTGGACTTCTGGGGACAGAACATGACAAGAATACGAGTGCTTTTAGCAAATCCAACACTGAAGGATGCTACTTAGCACAAGGAGTTAAAAAAGAAATGCTGTGTGCAGAGGGGAGCTGCAGGTAAGCATCTCTCCAGTGACACATATCATCTGTGCTATGGTTTAGTGGTGAGCAGTGGTTTTGGTTTAATGGTTGGACTCAATGATCTTAGAGGTCTTTTCCAACTTCAATGTTTCTGTGATCAGCTGCACCTGAGCTGCAAGGCATGGTGATGGAGGAGCCAGTGCAAGGGTTACTATGCTGTCTGTTTGCCTAACATTATAACATGGCATGGGGATTTCCTTTGCTACTCCTGGGAATGGGAATAATGTAGGTTATACCTAATTCCCACAGAGGGCTTAGCTATCCTGTCCTACCTTCCCAGTACTGTTGTTTCTGAAGAAATGGGGTGGCTGTGGTGGCAGTGAGCCAGTGGTCCCCAGGCTGGTTCTCTGCTCCAGCTAATAAATCTTTTGGGAACTGGGCCAGTAGCACAACCTAGTGAGCTGGCACTTCAGCAGCTTGAAGAAGAGCTGGCCTGGGTGTATGGTTCATTCTCCAATGGAGCCACACTGGAGACAGCCTGAGTCTCTCCATTCTGTCTTGGGAGGTGACACTCTCACGTACCAGCCAGCTCTGTGTGAGCTGATGGGTTTGGGTCTAGCCCCAAGGGGACAGAGCCACCCTACTTCTTGCCTCACCTCTGGCAGCAGTACAGGCACGGCTGTGTGGTGCTTCCTACAAGCCAGGAAGCCTGGCTGCTTTACACCATCATACCAATAGCACTGTTTGTCCACCAGACAGCTCAGCAGCCTGGACACTGGGGTAGAAACAGATTTGAGACCAGCTGTAATCATTATACCCCTGCAAGAATCAGACAAATTCATAATTCTTACGGGGCACTTCGAGTACAGGGGAGATTGGACTTTGCATCACTGCGTTGACATGCTGTGGCCTGTACTGTGGCAGCCAACTCCCACATGGGGAGGGATTCTTACCCTTCCCATCTTCATTTCTTAATCAGACAGAAGCAAATATGCAAAGCAAAATATAAAATTATTTATTAGGGTATGTTATACCAGCACTCAATGCAGCAAAACCTATAAATAGCATAGAGCTTTTGTCCCCATGTATTTTGGATAAGATTTTATAGTAGCACAGGAACAGTTTCTGAGGGATTTGACATAGAAAGTGCATCTTATGGCCTTTCCAGGTATGAAATTCAGAACATTTTCAAGCTTTGTTGGCAGTGCAAATGGCAAGTTACTGTGGACTAGATGAAGTGATGCTGCCACAAGTGGGAAGTGACAGATGAGGAAGCAACGACAGGTCTCAGGGTGCAGACAGAGGCACTCCACTGCAGCACAGGACAGTTGTATTTTGTTCAGTCCAAAACTGCTGGTAAGTCATCCAGAGTCACTGCTGAGTGAAATAAAGCTGAACTGATTACTAATACTGAGTGTCTAGTCCTTTTCTCATAGTCTGAATCTGTACATCATAGCTCCAGGTTAAATCATATGTGTTAGGAATGAACATAAATTAGGTACAGAGCTCAGAAGTGCAGATGACTGGGGAATCATATGTTAATGAGATAAAAATTGTATTTTTCCTCCCAAATGCAAGTGGACTATTTAAAGAGGAGAATTTTCCTTGGAGGAAAGACCATTTTTGAGAGTTTTTTTCCATTGTTTTTCAGCATCATTTCAGCCCAGTCAAGGAAGCCAAGCTACTGGGAACAGGGCAATATCAGCTGTGAGTGATGCAAAAGCAGCTGCTTTTGAGAAGAAGACAATCAGGGATTAGTTGCTGTGGCATTTTGGCAGGGTGTTGAGCTAGCTCCTGAAGACAAGCAGGCAATGTTCAACTGGAGTTGAGAGCTGCTGCACGAGGGACAGGAAACTGGGGTGGATTCTCTTTCCCAAAAATAATCCTCTGATAAAGAGCACCAATAACTGTGAGGAGAAAAAAAAATAAGGACATATATATAAAAGGAAATATATGTATAAGTGAAGAAAACTCTTAGTAAGGGACAGAAAATGCCAGGCCTTTTTATGGTCCACTGACTTCCTTGCCAAGCAGCTTTGTCCTGCTGCAGAAGGATAATCCTGGACAGAGAACAGCCAGCCACGGAAGGCATTTCAAGAGCAGGATGTATATTATGCCAGTACTTCATCTTCAGGCTCTGGTGGAAGAAAAGAAGCAGAGACAGTATCCTGATGGGTAGAAGCAGGCATAGATGGGATGTTCTTTCATCATACTTTTTTATGGTGTGGCCCCTGGGCTGAACATATTCGTTTGTATTGCACTGCACGGTGTGTGAGTGCTTAACAGACATAGGCAGGTATCTGAAATCAAGGTATTATTGGAGATCAGGAGCAGAATGACCTAAATGTGATCACAAATAAGCTTTAGTATTGCACTGCAGGACAGTAACTCCCACACTGAAGCAAAGAAGGGGTTTGAACATGTGTACTGCTGACTTCGTGCACTGTGGCAAGGGCCTACACACCAATGTTTTATAAAACATCCTAAGGGTGGGAATAGCACTGGGGTTCAGCAAGGGCTGACTAGCTCTCCAACACATTGCATATGAATTTAGGGAGTGAGGGACCTGAATTGGGCTTGGGCCAACCAGCAGCAGTTCAAACCTTGTCAATTGTGCCAGGCTACACACCTGTGCAGACTTAGTTTGAGCAAAATACTGCACTGGGGCTGCCACAGCCTGGGCAGCCTTTGCTGGTGGGACTTTCTGAAGAGAGTGGAAAAATACTGAGCTGGACAAGCAGGGCAAGCAAGGAGGAGACATTGAAGACTATTCTGTAAAGAGCCCAACTATGGCAAAGTGCCTGGGAACAAGCTTCCTGAGAGCAAACTGTTGCACGTGAAATGCTGTGCTATTAGGGAGTCGATGATTATTGACTCTGCAAGTGAATGACCAAAGTGGTAGCATGAGAAAAGGAGCTCTTGGTTTGCCGTCGAGGTATTTGTTAAGCTTTCATGTGTTGAGCAACAGGAATGCAAAACCTCTTTCAGTGTGGTGACAAGAGGCATCAGAGAAGTAGGAGTACTCATCTGAATTAAAAATCAACTTTTGCTGTACTGGTGTTCCTGGCAGGTTACACCTGCTTCCCACCCCATGCCTTGCTGCCACTCTGTCTGGAGCAACGTGCTCTTAACAATAGCTGGTGGCTGGAAGGTACAGCGTGTGCTGCATGCTCATTTCCCCTTCCTCCCACCCTGATTGTTATTGCAGCAGTCGGGAGCAAGAAGGGCTCTTTAACACCATTGAGCTGTGAGAAACCGTGACAGTGAGGACCTGACTTCATGCAATGTGAAGTTGAAGAAAAACATTTAAATAGAGAAGATGCCTTCCTGTAAGTACTTTGTACTGTAAAGCGTACGTATACACACAAATACTCACATGCACGTGCATCCGGGAGGAGGTGTGTGTCCGTGGGGGGAAGTCCTGCCTGCACCACTCAGTGAACAAATTCCCACTGCCCTTGGCAGAGCAAAGCTTCAGCAGCTCTCAGTGCATGTGGTGGGGCCTTGTGCAAGCACTCAGGCGGGCACACTGTGAGACCTTACTGCCTGCAGCCCTGGGGATGGCCCCTGGGCCATACTGGCAGGGCACTGACATGCAGTGAGGGCCTGCCCCCGAGCCAAGCCCCGCTCCACATGGCTCCACCTCGCTCCACATGGCTCCACATGGCTCCACATGGCTCCACATGGCTCCACATGGCTCCACCTCGCTCCACCTCGCTCCACCTCGCTCCACATGGCTCCACATGGCTCCACATGGCTCCACATGGCTCCACCTCGCTCCACCTCGCTCCACATGGCTCCACATGGCTCCACATGGCTCCACCTCGCTCCACATGGCTCCACATCGCTCCACCTCGCTCCACATGGCTCCACCTCGCTCTGCTGCCACGGCTTCCTGCCCCCCATCTGGGCTGGGGCTGCTTTGCCTGCCCACAAGTCCCGGGAGCTCTGCCAGGGGGTGACCCTGCCCACCTCAAGGCACTGGTGGGGGTCTTTGGTTGCCTGTTTGGTTTTGGCTTGGGGACTTTTTCTTTGGGTTTTTTTTTTTTCCCCCCTCGTAGTCTGTGTTTTAACATGTGTTTGGATTAATCTAAAAGTTGCTGAACAGCCTTCATTTAGTCTGTTCCCAAAACAGGTAGAATAGTTTTTGAGGGTCAATTAGAAAGGCCAACAAGCCTTTGGATAATCCTGACACTAGATTCACTGATTTAATCTAGATTATTTTACCCTTGGGTCTGTCTTTGGGGAGGCAGAAATTCAAGAAACAACCTACAACTGACTTTAGTGGTTACTGTCTTGAAAACTACTATTTTAAGGTTGATTAAAATTCTGTTCCAGTGAATTTTTTTCAACTGTTTTGAATTTGTGCAGCTCTAAGCATATTTCAGAGATAATATAGATGGAAATTTAAGATACCAGCATAATGAATATAAATCTGGGTTTCCTTCGGTACTATTTGGAGATCCAGTAAGAGCAATTTAGAGCACCAAGGTTTAAAGACCTGCTTTAGTATGTTTAGCTACAGTGTGCCAAAACTTAAGTGGCTATTTTCACTTCAATCCCTGCATGCAGTGAGCCAGCCACCTGATTTTAGCAACAGAAAATGCGTCCATAACTATTATTTTCTAATAGCTGGATTCTCTTTTTTTTTGGCCTTCTCTTGCACCCCAAGTATCACAAACCAGCCTCACCATGAGTGACCAGCACTTAGCTGCCACCTTCATCCTGACCGCACACTCCACCTCTTGGAGCATGGAATTAGGGGGCTCCCAAAATCCCAGCTGTGATTGCTGCATGTGTCCATGTCTGATACCAGATCTGGGGCAGTATGCCGAGGGTCTTTTGAGAATTTGGCCAAAACTGTAATTACCATGACTGATGGCTGCCCGCTGCTGAAAATCTGCTGCAGAGTTACGGGTGCTGAACATTTGGACAATCCCAAAATAAAGGCCAGCCAGTCAGTGCAGTGCTGCCTTGGTCTGAGGGTGACATGAAGGACAGCAGAACAGGGGCCAGAGCTACTTGTAAAGGAAAGCAAAAATGTGTTCAGAGTAAGAGACACTCTTTGTTCAAGATTCCAAATATCTGGTGAAACCAAACCAAAACAGGAGTATTACTGAAAAATGTCAAGCATACCTATTTTTGTGTGACAAGTATAAAGTACTAAATCACTTCCACAATAATCTGAGGTACCTTTAAGACTAGCATGTCCTCAGTTTCTGTGGAAGAGCTTTCAACCAAGAACCTTCCAGTTGCTCTAGACAAACACTTCCACATGGAGCTGTGTTCCCTTGGCCGTGCTCTGCATTTCCCCAGGAACGTTGCTGGGAACTTTCCAAGCTGATGAAGAAGAAAAACTGCAGAACTGCTTTGGAGCTTTTGTTTAAGCTTGGTAAAGTAATAAATTCTTAAAACAAATTTTCTTCATATACAGTATATAGAATGGAAGACTCCGTATTCATTTCACCAAGTATGTTAGTTCCTACAAATAACTCATTCTGTACATCATCCTCATAGGTGTTAAAACCTGTGAAATGGTTTTAACTACATACATCTTCAGAATGTCTTTATCATCTGGTTTTTAATTTTTTTTCATGTTCTACACACTCTCCCCTTGGCATACCCTATATAAGGAAGTTTGTACAGGATAACACATAAAGGACTGTGGTAACCACTCTATAAAGATACAAATTGCTGACATTGCCACAGTACCTACAAACTATATTCTATCAAATTTACCTTCAAACAGTAATGTCAGCTGCCCCCAAGCATGTCTGGATGACCCCACATGTGTTAGCAATACACTGCAATGACACACATGTGTTCCCACACAGCCCATCCCTGCACTGGCGGCACAGGTTTCTTTGCTCAGAATCATATTATACATGTGTTTGTTATTCATGTTTCTGCTCCCCCAGCTTTCCTTTGATGTAAATTTAATACAACTTTTTTTTTCTTTTTTTTCCCCTCTCATTATTTGAAACAGAAACTCTGGGACAATAGCAGCATCAAATATTGGATATATGGAAAAACATTAGGCAGTGTGTTATACTTTTTCTGGAAGTCTAAGCCATAACAAAAAATACATATTTCTCACAAGAAAAATAATAAGCTTGACATTTTTCCAGGAGCTACAGACTTAGAGTTTGAGTCAGGCTGTGATGCCATGGCACTGCGGTGGCCAAAGTCTACTGCAGAGCCTTTGTGTCGGGGTGCCAGGAGGAGGAGACTGATTGCCTGCAGCACTGTTAGAGACATTTTGTTTGAAGTGGGCATTGGCTTGTAAGTCCCTTGCAAATCCTATACTGTGCCATACACTGTTTTGGAAAATGAGAGGAAAGACATGTGAAGGTTGAGAAAGATGCTTAGCTTTAAGCTTTGCATTCCTCTTTAAATGTTTCTGAGCAACACTTTCACCCATCATTAGCTTTCAGAGTGTATGAAGATCATGCTACTCTGTGCTTAACCTTTAAACAAAATTTCTGGGATCGCTGGCCCTGGTTCCCGAAGCGACTGTGAGAAATGAACAGGACAGATGGTAGCAGCCTTCCCCAGTGGATGCTACAGAATATTTCTGTAATGACTTAAAGCCATGTTAAACAATAGCTTGTTCACATTCAAATGCAGAGCATCCATCCCAAGATGCTTCATGAGACAGGGGAAAGAGCTGAAATTGCTTTTGTGGTGATGCTGGGCACAATTAAAGGCTTATGTCTGAATCTTACATCTATCAAACCGCTGTACAACAAGGGAAACAGCTCCCTAAGTAGCTTTTTACAAAACACTAAATATACTATCATAACAATAAAACCTAACTATCCAGCTGCTGGTGAATTATGTGCATGTGGTACCGTGTCCACCATGTCTCCTCTCCCCCCTTTAATCCATCCCTTTCTGCTACTGGAAAATAGCAAAGGTCCTCCAAGGAGCAGCTGAAAAGTTTAATAAAAATAAGTCAGAGCTGCTTAATCTGTTTTTGTTGTCTGGCTGCACTTTTTCTGAAAATCATGATTGTTCCTTTGGCAAAGTTCAGTGTAAAGTGAGAGCTTTTAGTGTGGCCCCAAAAGAGGGGAGAAAAAAGCCAGTTGCTGTCTTCTCTTTTGACATGGCAAATCAAGGCAAATGTGTGAAGGTATTAGAGCCCCACTGCAGAGCAGGAAGAGGAAAACAAATGACACCACGCCATATGCTCGTAATCCCAATTAAAATGCATTCAAATTCATTTCTCTTCTCCTCAGCTTACCTTTTCCACACCAGTGAACAAGCATGTTTGACAACAGAGTGTGGGAATTTCTAGTTCACTGAGCAGGTTTCCTTTCTTTTTGCTCCTGCATCTACCTGAGGCTGCAGCTCCAAACCCTCACCATGTGCTTTAAAGCAAATCCTGTCTCCCCTCAGCACACAGCCAGGCATACACACATGCCAGGAACTCCAAGGGAGCAAATTGAGAAGCAACAGACACAGCTTGAGGTTAAACATTCTCAGTGGCCATGCTGGGCTTTGTAGGAAATCAAATCTTTTAGGCTCCCTGATGATGCTGTGCTTAACTCAGCACTTTTCCCAGGTATGGAGCTTCTTGTGCTTGAGCAATACAGCAAGAGAAGCATTGAGAAGGTGAGCAGGACCCTCTGCCTTCAACAGGCATGGAGAAGCAGGCACAGCAGCCAAGGTGAGACCTCAGTGCCACTGCTGAAGAAGGGGGCAGGGGGAAAAATGCTGCAGGATGCTTAGAAGACTGAAAAATACCTTGGAGTCAGTGGGGATGTGAATGCATGAGAGGAAGACAGCATGAGCTCCTGATTAGAGGCTGAATGGATAGAGATGGGGAGATAATGTTAGTGTGGCAAATCAATCTGCAAGCACCAAAATTATTTTGAAAAATGCAAAAGGATGCACTTGCCATTATAAAATCAAATAGGAAGAGCAACAAATAAACATGGTCTATGATTCATAAAACCATTGTTAGACAGATAGCAGAATCCTTTTCTCAGGCAGGAGAACAGGCAGCTTCATCTGTAGCTTTTCTCATTTCTACTTTTCACAAGGTCCTTCCTTGTCCTCTTCATCTTCCCATTGACATAAAAGCTATTGACTGCATCTATAAGCACAGCATTGCTTTTCATTGTCTTGATTTAAACTCTGTTGCTTTCTTCCTTGTAGGATATCTCAGATCTCAATGAGAATTCAAAACACTTCCTTATAACTTTGCAGTCTCCAGGTTTTGGGTTTTACATCCACCTCCTTGACAGCCTTTTCAGATCTCCATCCCACTGCTTCCTACACAGAGTACAGCTGCCAGGCTGATGATACAGATGCAGAGAAAAAATTCAATTCTCAAAAGTTGGCTTAGTAAAAGGATTTAAGCATACAATTCCAGATAGTTTTCTCTGTATGCATTTTCTTTATGCTTTTAGATTCACCACATTGATCTTTGCCTCTTGAACAGGTGAAGAAATCAACAACAGAAGCAGGGTGTTAACCTCCATGCTTGCTCATGCCACAGGGAAAGTGGGCAGTTGGGGAAAATTCTAAGCAAGTGGCTCAATAGCTGTTCAGTCGGGCAAGAGGCTGCTCTGCAAAGTGCTAGGAAACAGGATCTAATGGACCAGAGCCATTTCTTCCCTTTGCCCCAAGCCTGACTTCTCCCAACACTTAAATCTCCTCAGTCCTTCTCCAGACTTCTCAGAGTCTTGTCCAGTCCCAAGCCACTCTGTGTTTCTCAGATCTAGTCTTTCATCTCCTTACCCCAGTCTCATCTCCATGCTGAGCTGGTCTTGGTCCCACTGTGGTCTTGTCTGGCTCATTCAGTGTGACAGCTTTCAGTGAGCTGCCTGCTGTGTCCTCAGAAGAAATGTCTCCTGCACCAGTTATTTCCCATCCGCTGTCTTTACGCTTTCTGATGCCAGAAAGGCTCCAACAAAGGTCTAAAGGGGGAGGTCACGTATTATCTTATTCTTTAAAAAGGCAGACAATTTCTAGAAAAATTCATCCTGAAAAGGATAGCTAGCATGGAAAATTTCATTCAAATATTGTGAAATGTATGCAAACAGCCTCTTACAAGAAGAAATGCAGGACAGAATGGCTATTTGTGGCACACCAAGTCTGTGACTGCAGTAATTATATGAGCTCTTGTCCATTGCTTTCCTAACCAGGAGTAAGAGCTCCCAAATGAGTTAAGTGATTCTCTATGTCAAGCCATATTAGCACTCTGTGAACTGTAATATTTACTTAAAATCCTCTTACAGACAATGTCCTGATTCAAACTGGATTCCATAGCTGTTGCAAACAAGATCATTATTATACAGCTTGTTATACCATGACAGCTGGCAGAATTGAGCTTGGTAATTCACATGCAACTTTGAAAATGTGGCTAGACTTCTGTCACCCACCAGAACTTCTTAATGGCTGCTTGGACAGGCTTCTGCAAACAGGATTGGTACTGATGCTTCAGGCCAATGGAAAGAAACACGTGAACATGAGGTAGGTTTCTCCTGCCATATGCTGAGGTTATGCCCATGGTCACTTTTTGCTGTGTGACTGTGAAGACCACGCTGGCTCTGTCATGTGAGGTAACCATGAGAGAAATCTGCAAGAAGGTACAACATTTTGAGATTGCCTCATGATATTCAGGGCTTGACAGGCCCATTGTTTCTACAGCATTAATACCAAATTGATGCTTTTGGGAAACTCCACCCGTGAGCGATCCAGAAAATTTCCTGATATGCCCAACAAGACTTCAGCCAAGTGCAATAATTGTAGGTTGCAAAATAATTTTTCAGAGTAAAAGGACGAGAGAGAAGAGAGGGTGAAAACACAGAGCGGAAGGGATAAGCAAAGAACTGATGGGCTGCAGAAGGACAGACAATATAGGCATGACAAAAATTAGTGCAGAAGGAGGCAGAGCTTGTTGGTCCATTTGTGAACACTGTACAACTACATTATCAGAGGCTGCATTTAAGCAGAAGGGGTTCATTTTTTCCTCTCCCTAATTCTTTCTCTGCCTGCATTTAACCTCTGCTGGCATTGTCTCTTCCTCTCACACTTTGAAAACTTGAAGCCTCTTCTCAATGGAAGTTTCAGGGTCTGGCAGGACTCACAACATTGCCTAGAAAATTACACTGGAGCACATAACTTTCTTTCCCAATTATTCCTATAGCTCCTGGTCATGCTGTGACAGCAATACAAGGCTGATCTTGTTGGATATGCCAACCTCTAGAGCAATCCACATTTGGATGTAATGGGTCACTGACTGAGAAACTAAAACTGAGAGGTCTGGAAAAAATTATATATTCTAATGCTTAAAGAGAATATTAAAATGGTGCTTGCAGCTGGATTTTGTTGTTTGGTAACACCAAGACCAATCCAACTTCAGAGGTTAAATCACCAGATCTTCTCGATGCTGGCCAAATGCTTCTTCTCAGTCAAGTGCTTTTCAAAGACAAGGTAACCCAGGCACACAGACACAATGAACATACTGGTGCTTATGAACTGAAGTTAAAAAGCAAGTATAGGATGTTAGAGGTTAAGAGCTTGGAGTACAAAGGCAGATAAAGGTGACTGCCTATGACATGAGCCCTGAGGTGGAAGGGAAGTTATCTGCCTTCCAGAGCGTGCTTCGCCCATTGAGCCCCCAGGATCCCAACACGTGCCTGCACAAGGCCCTGTCCTCAGACCACCCCACATTAAAGAGAAGGAAAGAAACATCTGACACTCCCAGGTGATTCAGACTGAAGTGCAAAGAAATATCTCTGGCTCCAAGGGAAGATGGAACAGATAAACCAGGGAGCAGCAGCCAAACCACCAGCAGCTGGCCACCGAGGTGGCTTTCAAGAATATATCTCTGTGTCAAAGGTCCCAAGAAATCACTTCATGTCCACAATTCCAGCAGCCAGAGTGAGCAGAAAACAGTCACCCTCTGTCCCAGAAACTGGCCTGGAAGAAGTGAGTGAAGGAGACAGGGCTGAAGGGCACTGCTAGCATGAAGAAACCACAAGGCAAGTGGGTATTTTAGAAAATAGAAGAGACAATATTGACACTGAGAGGTCTCCTGAAAATGCTCAGAAATGAAGCTCAGTGTGATATGAACAATATTTCACTTCCAAGGCAGTTTAACTGGAGCAGCTTCTCAGGGAGGGAAAAAGCTGCCCCGGGTCTCCCACATAATAAAACATGGGACTGGGCCATGCAAGGTCCTTACTATCAAAATGTCTAATTCAGGACAATCAGAAAAAGCCAAGCAGAGCCAATGTGTATTTCTGTCAAGACCTTTTCCCTCTAATAAAAAAAAAAAAATTAAAAAAATCAAAAAAAGAAGTAAAAGAAGTCAGGAAGAATGACAGGTTCAGTCCAGAGCCATCCTGGAGCCGTGGAGCCTGGAGAGCTGCCAGGCAAGCTGGCAGGAAGTCAGGCGGGCTTGTGATGGAAACCTGCCCTGTGTTTCATCGGAAGTTCATTCAAACAGAGACGCTTCTGCAAAACATTTTGCTTACGACAAATCGGCATTCTCTGACAAAAACCTGGGCTGACAGAAACCTCCCAGCCCCTGTTCCCAATGGCATAATCGTTCCTTACATAATAAAGAAGAAAAAAAAAAACCCAAAACTAAGGAAGAGGAAAGAAACTGGGTGTGTCATAGCTAACATTAACGGGCTACATTATATACAGCTTTGTAAGTGACTCCTTATATGGAGCAAATCTTAAAAATGAGCTCTTGAGCATTTCAGTCTGATCTTCCACAAGTGCTGAAGGCTCAGCTTTGTTACCCTACAATTACACAAACGTAGAAGTAACGGTGAGATTTGGGGTGAAGATGGAGCAATTTTGATTGTATCCATCATCTTTCCTTTCTGAATAGCATTTTTCAGATATTACAGGTTGTTAGTTATAATTCCTCCTTGTTCCTACCAAGTCCATTAGATAAGAAAATATTGATAACTTCTCCCCCAAACACAGATTCTGTAACAAGGGCATAACTCTCTCACTTTGAAATTACTAACTAGAGCATTTAGAGAAGAGAGAAATGTAGAAAATATATACACAACTTGGGTTACCTGGATGGTTGACAGCATTTTTCTTCTTCAAATAAAAAAAGACAAAATGTGGGATATTTCATCTTTTATGGTTTTGAATGATACTGGAAGCCTCTCTTGGTCTAGCATCTCTTCCAAAGGAGAACCCAAAAGGTGTAGGAGAAGGTCTGCATACAAATTGGGGACCTAGTCCTACATTCTCTTCATTTACCCAAGAAACAGAGCCAGACCTGGGAGGTACTAATTCAAATAGCAGTGAAATAAATAGCAAAGAACCCTTTTAAACTAACCAGAAGCTCAAGTTAAGCAGCTGTATTTGGTTTTTGTGTACCTTTAAAGGAAACAGACATCAGCTGCAATTCAAACTTTCTTTCTTTGTCCCCCAGTTATATGAACACAGTGCACAAGATTAAGACATTTCCAGCCTGTAAATTCAATCACGTGAGAAGTCCCACTGATTTCAGGCAGTGACTTCCTCTTGAGTCAGCAAAGCTCTTCTGCCGGCGTGTGATTTTAAGGTGACTAATCTCCCTGGCTGGGGAGGTGCCTCGGGAGGATGTCCTGTGGCCCCGGCCCCCTGGCTATGTCCTGCCTCTGGTTTGGGACAAGATCGCTGCGACCACGAGTTCCCAGACGCTGTGCTTTCGTCCCTGTGCCCAGAGGCAGCAAGAAGAGCAGGGTGCTTTGTGAGAGCCTGCAGCCAGGCTGACAGGGGGATGCTCAGGGGGGCATCGCTGCTGCTGCTGCATGGCCAAAAGCCCAGCTTCGTGCTCAGTCTTAGCCACATGCTGAAACTCTTTGGTAATTTGGATGGTACTATATCAGCCCTGGCTCGAAGGAGACTTTCACAACTTCTCTAATGAACCTCTCACAGTCTTTCAATAATGCAGCTATTTATAGGCTAGGTCTATACTGAATAGATTGCAGAAGCTGCACAAAAGCTCACAGTGTTTCAGCAATGAAGCTGCAGAGAAACATCAGAGCAGACTGAAATTACTCAGTATGGTTACATACAATCAAATATAATCTATGTTTTGCATGATTAGACTCACTGCTTAACTGAAAAGTTAATGGCATTTTAACACATTTATATAATTTTCTTAGAAGTGACAGCTGTTTTTGTGAAGTACAAGAATT
The DNA here is from genome assembly GCA_013397555.1 of Urocynchramus pylzowi. Taxonomy (NCBI): domain Eukaryota; kingdom Metazoa; phylum Chordata; class Aves; order Passeriformes; family Fringillidae; genus Urocynchramus; species Urocynchramus pylzowi. The sequence continues at coordinate 339,952 of VZRH01002546.1, forward strand.
TTCAAGTCTTAGACTAAGGGCTAAACCCTGCTCTTGCCCACAATATCAAATTTTAGGTGTGGCATCACTGAAGTTTAACAGAATACCCCCAAGTAGTCAGAGCAGAAATTGGACATTGTCAGAAACCATCACCAACCATCTCATCTTTCTCTTTCAAATTACTCCTTTTAGGCTTTAGCAAACATCCTGGGTCTTGCAGCCCCAACATGTATCATGAAATGAAAATATTAATTAAAAACTGTTCAACCAATGCACTCATGAGAAAGCATTGCTGCTGTTCTTTTTATCACCCAAGCCCATTTCATCTTAAACATTTCTGAGGTGTGCAAGATGCAGGTAGCACAAAGCAGCAGGACTTTGTGCATATGGCTTACCTGAATCTTTCTTAGAAAAAAATGGAGAAAGAATTTTACTGCTTTGACCTTCCCAGACTTGTGTCTCTCTGACACTTGTTCATGAAGGCCCAGTAAACAGCAGATTTACACAAACATACTTTGCTTATGAATGCTATAAATCTTTTCCTGAATCTTAAGGGAGAATTGCCATTCAATACAGGTGTTGGAGTAAGCACTGCAGGCCTTTGGCTTTCACTACTGTGGCCAGAAGAGGGTTTAGCGACACCCTTTAGCGTCGAGACTCCCAGCTCTTGCTACCTCCTGTGAGCTAAGGTTTTATCTCTCTAAAAGGAGCAGGGATTTCCTCTGGGGATTAGGAGGAGATAAAAACCCAAGACAGAGCTACTATTTCATTACATCACAAAGCACAAATGGATGAAAAAGACAGTCAGTGATTGTGTTTCCTTTTTCTCTTTTGGCGATTGATTCCTCTTTAGCGGCTCTGAAGAGAAACAAGGTCCCTCTTTTTTACCCAGGTCTGTAAGGACACAGGCCATGGATGGACTTACAAACCTAACTGCTACTGAGAGCTGCAGAATTCTATATTTATATGGCATTGAGACTCTCAGTATTTCTTCTCAGTCCATTCCTGCTCCTGCAAGTGCACTGAGCAGGTTCTTGCTACAGGCAAGGGAAAATCATATAACCCCAGTCACCACCAGTCTCAGTAGCCTCATTAATGCCAATGGTCTGTCTTGAACTAGATTTTCCTGCACTGGTTTAGACTCTTGATACACCCCAGGCAGAGGAATTTCACATCCAGCCTCCTCAGACTTTTGAAGGATGAGGTTAGGCATATGGATCCAAACTGAAGTTCCTGTTGCAGTGAGCCTGTATGAGTAGCCTGGAAATTCCCAGAGACATCTGAATAAAACTATTGAACTATCCAACAGCAGCTCTTTTGACCCTAACACACCCAGATAGTTTTTTTTTCCACCTGTTTCATTAACTTTTGCTTCTGAACTGTGGGAAAATGAAGCAAGGCAAGACAAAGACCTTGACCTGGTTGTGTAGCTTCATGACAGGAAATGTGTCAGCGAAAAAGACAATCTTTCTGCTTTAAGTTTTATTTACAATTACACTGGTGGTAACTTGTCTAGAACTGCTGACTGTCTTACAAATAAATAATTTGGAAAGGATGACACATTTTGTCTCATGTAAGGTACCTCAGTGCTCATCAGTAAAATTTGACAATATCAATAAACAATGAAAGATTTTATTTTCATATTATTAATATATTTAATTGTAGGTACAATATTAAGTTATAAATATGCTCTATGACAGAAAATAAAAGCAGCTTATCACTGGTTGACTAGTTTAGAAACTCTTTTTTTTCTGCTGGATTTAAAATTTCTGGTGAAATTGGTGAGGAGTGTACTCAGCACATCCTGTTAGCTGAGTCAATTGAAATTGCACCTGTTCTTGGATGCAAGTCCTAACAAATGCAACCCATATATATTGTAAAGAAAAGGACTTGTATGCACTTTTTCCAATTAACATCTGCCTTTTGGCAAGTCATTAACCTATTTTCTCACAAAGAAACAGCTTCAATTGTATTATGCATCCGAAGCGTGCAAAAGTCCCTGAGGGGGTACTCTGACAAAAACATACTGTTCCTGGATCCAGTGTGAACATACATATTCATTAATTGTTTGGGGCAATGAGTACAGAATTTCTGCTTTTTTCAAGTCTTACAAGGTAAACAGGTTACGTAAAGCTATGCCCCTGGAAATAGCCACATCCTGGCTACTGTCACTCAGTAGAAAAATCAAGAGTGATTTTGTGCTGTGATATGGCAATTAAAATAATTCAGTAACACTGTAAAAAAACTTCTAGGAAGAAAAAAGAACATTGCTTACCCTAAAAATAGTACAGCATATTTATTTATTTAAAGACGTATAAATAAAGATGGTAAGTTGTATTTTTCAAATCCCTCATGCTATATGGATCTGTTCAGGACATCCTAAAATGGCAACGAGAACCTATTCTACCACTATTTTTCCAGCTAGAAGATTAATATGATCAAAATTTAAAACTACAGATTTAGATTTCTCACAATGAAGATGATAATGAAAAACCTAATTCTTATCTTACATGTGTAAAAGCAAGAAACAACAATCCCCCAAAGATAAGGGAATCGTTCAGATGCATTCACCTCCGGGAACTGATTTTCCAAACCCCTAAATTTATTAAAAAATACATCAATAGCAAAAGGTGAATGCTGAAGTAACAATTGGTAGCACTTCTTTCAATTTGGAAGAGCATTTTTAGTTTGAAGCTGAAGTACATTGCAACGAGCTGCTGAGCTACTGCACAGCGCTTTGACACTTGAGGAATTTGAAGTTGGGTTTCTCCAGAGACAGTCTCCAAGCAACAGCTATTCCTGCCACCACCTTCTCTCTCTCGACACACAAACCTTGGGGATCTACTAGATGTCATTCTTTTTAATAAGTAATTGAGCCATTTTTGCAGCAGCAGGCCTGAAAGCTGGAAGCAGTCTTTCTCCAGTAGGGGGGCCTATTTATATATTTAGTATCAGAGGGATAATTTAGCAGGGAAACTGTACTGCATCAGGTACATTGTTCAGCTTGTTTAGAACAGGTCTGGGCTATTAGTACTTCAGTTCAATCTCCAATCAGATATAACTTTCATAATTTAAAGATCCGTGCAATTATTTTTTTCACGTAGTGCAAAAACACAACTAAGACTAAGCAGCAGTGATTTTCCTCTAGTTTTATAATTCAAATTAGCCAAGTCACCAGTTACTTGACAGAGTACAAACCTTAGAGTAAATGCTTCTGAGAGTTTAACAGCACACTTTAAAAGCACACTTGGCAGGTGCTTTTAAAGGAAGTATTTCTGTTCTAATAATTTATTAGAAATTATATGGATGAAGAGAATAAGATAACTAGCCCACATCAATGCTTTTTGAAAAGAAATATCACGTTAGATGGTTGTAGCAGTGTTTTAGGAAAGCCATCACAGCTTGAGGAAAATACATCCATCCTGTTTTCAACCAACCATGAGCAGACTTCCCAAGTGTCATCACGTTGAGTTTCAGCATCAAGAGACCACAGAATGACACTAACAGAATGACAGAATGACAATAACATGTCTTAATTTGGGAATGTTATGTTGGTTCACCAGATGCACAAACAACGGAGGAATAAACTGGATTAAGTAGTAAATGCTCCAGATAATAGGTACTGAAAAGGTAGAGGGATTAGTGAGAGGAGCTAAGGCAGAAGGGAAAACTTCAGCAGAGATTTTATTTAAAAATACGGAAGTAAAAGAAATATCCAAATCTTATTGAGAAATAATCCTGTAAAAACTTAAAAGAAAAATCTGCAGATTTAAGACATATATATAGTCCACCAAGAGAAAGCAAGAAATAAGCAAAAATTTTAATAGCTACATGGTTTTGTGTCTTCTAATGGAGACAAGAAAAGGCAAAAACCACAGGAGTATTTGCAAATTCATAAAGTGAAGTACATTTGATCCAAAAGACAGCATTTACATAACTTTGTGTTATATAGTAGTATAAACAGTTGCATAATCAAAGGTCAGGCTGGAATACACACGACCATTCTTTGACAAAAAATCTGTGGTTAGTGTGCCTAGAAACAGGCCTAGAAACAGTTGCATCCAAAAATTTTCTAAGAGACTGCTTCTTTGCCATAACCAGTAGTGCTCAAGACTGAGCTGCAAATATGGAGTACCTACTGGTAAAAATCAGAGTTAACGAAGGAAGTGAGGTGATGTCTGGCTATCTGAAGGTGGCTGCTGTGAGAGAAAATCAGAAAAATTGACTGCACATTTCTGTGGCCTGAACTGCATTCATATTTATACACTGAGCTTGTGTACTAAAGTTGAACTCTGTTGATGTTAATGAGGTTCAGCCTGGGAAATGGGCTTTATCTATATACAGTCAGTTGCAGAATTGGATTAAAGGGCTTCCCCATTTCAAGTGTCCTATTTTTCAACATACACGTAAAGTTACAGAAACACATGATTACCTAGTTTTGACTGTGGATTTACAACAGGTGTTCTGCAATTGCCATTTAAAAAATAACAGATAGACTTAAAGAAAATAAATATTTTCCATTAAAAAATAAGACCCCAAATCATCCTTCTAAGAATTGCATTTTTATTAAAAATAAAACCCAAATCATCATACACTGCAAAGTTTTTCCTGACTTATGTCTGCATTCACACAGCATTACTTGATGGGGTACATTCACAGCATGCAAAGCTTGAGCACACATGGACATTCTTATAGATAAGAATCTTTTGTATTTATGACCTAGATTTTGCATTGTTTTGTGTTTGGTTCAAATATATTCTTCAGAAGTATAAAGCTGATTTTTGTTTTTGTAAATATGAAAAGTGAATTTTGATACGATAAGCAGAAGTGTTCAAGTGCATCAAAACTCATGTTTTGCAGCTGAATTCACAATAGCTTCAAAGTTTAAATGACTTAATTTCTGCATTTGTAACTAAAAGTTTTCACACTACATCTTCTTGCAATCATTACTAAAATGTTTAGAAGATACAGAATAATACATTACTTTTTGGTAAAACACTTGAGAATATGTAAGGGACAAAGAACAGCTTTGGCATTTTTGTATTATGTCTAACTTAATTTAGGTGTTTAAATAATGTTGTTTTACCACAAAGAACATTATTTTCACAATCATTGACTGAGTTTAAAAATCTGCACAGTGGTAACCTGCATAATAACTGCTATTCATCTAAAAAATATGTAGTTAGTGGCTTAGTTATATTCAAAGATCTCGTTAGGTTGAAATAAGAGTTCTGGAATGTTCAATGGAAATTATTTAGAAAGTACTAGTCTTGATTGGGCTACACTTCATTGAATAGGTAACCAGAATATCTGCTTGCTACCAAAGTTAGAAACATTTTTTTTTTAATTTCTTCCATTTTTATTACTTTGATTTGATGTTTCTGCTTATAGCAAAATCCAGTGAAGAAGCATTCCTTGTGATTTTATCAAATACACTCATCAACATAGTTAATTTTCTTATTTTATTAGTTCTGTTTTCCCTTAAGTAACATTTTTTGCTGATCTTTTATGCATGCTTTCAGTTTATCTTCTGTACAAGTAAGACGTTGTTCCAGGACTGAAGTAGTCTGCATGAAGAAGAGAATAATTTCAATTTGGTTTATATTATTCACACAGTATTATAAAAGTGTGCAGCATATGAAAAGTAATTTTAACTCAACAGGAAAAAAATACTATAAGAGTGCTTCTCCTTAGCTATTCCACTATTCAAAAAAGTATTTAAAAATTATGGCTTTGCCTCCATGGAGATTGTCTAAAGGCTTTTGTTTTCACAACACATTTTCACTGAGAAAGAGAAATACATACATGTTATAATGTAAAGTACTCTGAAATACTGTGTGAAAATTGCATCCATATTTCAATAGAAAAACAGCCATCACTGTGACCACAAATGATAACTTTCAAAAAACTAAAAGAAATTTTTAAGGCATTCCCAAGAAAAGGAAGTGAGAAAAAAAAATATACCATTAAAAGGCATTTATTCTGCATTATATTATCTTCAGCAGAAAAAGTAAGTCTTTGGACCCAGGCTGACAGGTTTTTTTACAACTTACTACACAAATCATTTCCAACTCATGACTTCCCAAAACCTGTTTCTTCCTACTTAATATATATATTGCAAATGAACACAGAAAAAACCTTAGCTGCTCCATTTTGAAGTGATTTAATGTCAATATATTACAGACTACAAAGAAGTATCCAAAAACATAAGCTAAATCTGGATTAAAAAGCTGTATTGAGCATTTGCAAACAAGTGACTCAGAGTCACTGACTGAGACTGAGTATTTGTGCAGTTTCATTGGCACAAGGACTTACTGCACTGCTTGGATTCCCACCTAAGCCAACACCTCACACACTAAGTTGGGAAAGGAATTTAATGGTACATTTCCAATTTACTTTGTTCATCCCCTGCTACTGTGTGATTGTTCCAGCTGGAATGTCTGCTAAACAACTGACTTCTGACAAAACTACCTAGATCTCACTACTGAAAAACAGCGATTCTCTTCATCCAGAGTTAAAAATACAGCAACAATCTTTCTGATTAGGTACCAGGAAGCTTTCACTTTAGCAAATACAATACATGCAATCAATATTTTCAGAAAGGAAAACATCAAAACAGTCACCTGACTATAGAGCTATTCAAAATAACCCCACAGTCTTTAATGTTCTGATTTATGAACATGACTCCAGGGTACTGCTGCCCTTTGATAGCACTGTCATTTTGCACTGCAAGCATCACCTGTAATTGTATACTTACTAGAGTTAACATCTCCAGCTGCCCCACAATGTGGTCCAAAGCACAGTCCACGGAGGAGGAGATGCCTCTGTGCTGTCCCACACTATGCACAGCTGACCCACTCTCAATCTCTGCCTTCCTTTTTGAAGCTCTTGCTGAGGAAGAAGCAGGAGGACTCTGCAGTTCTTCACTTTTGCCAACACCCTTGAATACAGAAACATCATTGGAAAATTCAGCTGCCTTTGTCTTCATTTAAGTGGAACCACATCATAAGATAGACAGGATAGCCAAAAGTCAGGATTTTAATTTTAAAAAAAATCTACACACACATATATATATGCATACACACACAGACCCTCATATTTGCTTTTTGTACCAGGTCCAATTCATAACACTTCAATTTGTTCTGACCTAAGAGAGAATTCCAGCTGTGATGGATGAGGCAATAAGGGAAATCTTAGCAGTCTTTAGGTACATGTTTCAGGTACATATGACTGAACAGCTACGTGCTGTACCACTAGGGCTTTAATGAAGGCTTGAATAAATACAATTCATGAGGGGCATTTTCTTCAAAAAGATAGCTCTGGTTGACAAAGAAATTCACTCAGAGCAGTCATATGGATGAAAAATCCATATGTGACTAGACAACCACAAGCACTCCTTCCAACTTCATAGTATGAAACCTTTGTTTAGTATGAATTAACCTCTTATTTCAGCATTAAAAAAAGTAGTTTTCAGTTGTTTGTTCAGTGATGGTACTATTTGAAAAATTGATTCCTTCAGAAAATGGGAGGAGGAAACAACAGAGAACATCCACACAATGCAACGTTGAAAGAAATAACTTTGATGTGTAAACTTTGCTTCAGGCTAAGTGAGAGAGCATGATCTTCCCCACCAATTGGGTTTTGTCTGTGCCTTGAAGTTCTTAAGGGTATTTTGAGTCATGAAAGGTTAAATCATCACTAATTCATTAGAAAGTCCTTCACAACAACTTTACTGGAGTAATTCATGACTTATTGAGATTTCTTTGAAAACTTATCTCTTCAGACATTTTTAGTTTACTTATACACTAAATTAATTTGTGGTAGTTAAGTTTTTCTATTTCTAATTACATTTGATATATCTACATTTATAAAATAAACCTTTTAAATAATAACAATTAAACTATTTCTCTGGAATTTATTGACAGCCCAAGGAAATATCCATTAGCTATGAAAAGGGGAAATTTTGGTCTCACCTGATGTATTTAAAATACACAATATTTACAATGTGCCCGAAATGTATTTATGTTGTAAGCCTGAACAGATTTTCCAAAGAGAGAATATTAAAATTATTGTCAAACATTAAAAAAAAATATCCTAAGTCTCTAAAATAATCCTGTAGAATGTAAATTGGTAGGCAGAATTATTAGCAGACTTTTACAAGATCACCTAGGTATGTTGATGAGTTTCTGTCAAGAATGATTTACATGTAGTTGACCCTGCCTTTGAATCATGTAGGACCAGAGACTGGTGGATTAAATACTGCCACAATGATAATGCAACTATTTTAAATTTAAGTAATACTAAATCATATCAATATTATTGATAAAAACTGCATTATCCACAATAACATTCCTGTGTCTTCAGTGCCATCCTGCTCAGCCCTCTGTGGTGGGAAACAGCTGAAAGCAGAGACTGTGGTGAGGTAAGAGAGCAAAGAAGAAAGTCTTACAAGCCTCTCTGGGTTAAAAGTTCCCTTGTGCAGTTACATTCTGCAAGGACAGGACAAGCCCCCAGGCAAGGGCCCATGAAGTGCAGAGCAGGCACATACCCAGGCGTGCACTTCACACCTTTACTGACAATGCTACCAAGCAGAGGGAGCAGCTCAAGGTTTGATGGTACCATGGTATTCACTGACACCACTTTCACTGATTTCTTTTATCCTAGCATTGTCAGTTAAGGTCTGAAGTAAGAGAGATTATTTCAACCCAAGAAGGAAAGCTATCAATTCAGTAAAGAGAGCAAATGCTAAGCTACTAAAAGTCTCACCACTTTTGTCCTACAGTAAAATTGATCCAAACTTCAATATATCAGACAAATAGGCTGTGAAAGAATGTTTTGTATCTCAGTAAACTGCCACCAGCATTGCAAGTCAGAGTAATGGAAAAGTCCTCTTATAAATTACTGGGTTAAGCAGCAAATTGAGATTTTTCTATTACATATTCAAAGACTTAGAAGCACAATACAACATAAAAGCATTTACAGAAATAAGGCAAAGACCTTGATGTTTGTCAAAACTCAAACAAGATAAGCAAATAACTGAGCTTTCAAATTTGTAAGAGAAATGAAAAAAGACCACTTCAAATTTTAAACTTATCTAACTTGTGTCCAAAATGGTTATTTTTATCATATTCTGGAAATTTGTAGAGACTTTTTTAAACACTGTCAGACATCAATTATGTTGCTATAATTTTAAGGTTATCTGCTTTATATGTTAACCTTTCCTAATATCTAACTTTACAATTTCCTTCAGCTCAGCAAAGGGTCCAAAACAGCTGAACACTCAAATGCCAAACCCTTGCTGTAAAGGAGGGACACTAGTCTCAAAAGATTTCCTTTACTTTTGGATACAAGTCAGTTCATGTCCAACACTTTCATTCAGCACAACATTTCACTTTAAATGAAATTCCTTTTAAAGAAAGTCTTCCTACTAAAAGACTATTTCAAATGAAAAATTTCAAGAATTAAATGTTGTCTTTCCTTCAAATTAGCCCCCTTCTAAAGCATTTGAAATGCTACCAATTCATAAACAACAATTCTATATGTCACCAGCAATGTAGTAAAATGTCTCCTATTTTAAAAAAAAAACCCAAACTATTCTGAGAGTCATCAGAGCTATAGTTTATTTTGAGATAATAAATTTTAACAAGGCAATCAATTTTAAATTGTTACTTCTGAGCAAAGCAAATAAAATTAAAATGTGTACAGTGTTTCCATTCACAGACCATTAGTAATAACATAAACTCACATTTGGGCAACTTCATGCAAGTTACAAATAAGGAGGAGAAGGAACAGATTTAATTAATCAATAGGAAGTTATTACCATGACATTACCAGCGGATGTTCAGCAGAAAATTAAATTTAGCTTATAAAATGATGTCACAAACAGCGACCCATAATTGCTCATCTTTGTTTTCTGTCAAGCAAAATAGCCAAAACTCTGTGGGTGGTACTTGATCAATTTGTGAAAAATCCTTACACATAACCTTATCACCTTTGCCTGTTCCCAAACATTTTCCCATGAAACATTCACACAGCACATAGACACAAACACTACATCCCAGTCTCCTATGCTTCATATCTGTTAAGAATAGAATCTGAGTAAAATGCATCCATATATAAGAATGCCTGAGCAGTTTTATTTATAGAAATAAAAAAAAAAAAAAATCCCTCAAGGGAAATAAGAAAAAAAGAAAAAATACAAGTCTCTCTCACACAATTGCCAATCAACAGGCTTCCATTCTCCATAAGCTCCAAATTTGGAAACTACAGACCAGAGTTTCTAAAAGCATATCTTAGAGATCTCATCATTAAGATGGGCTTATAAAAAGTGACATTGGTAAGCTTCCTAATGAATCACAAAAATTGGCATGGTCTGCTTTTTAAAAATAAACCTTTAATTTTGAACACATGGTACTTTTGCATACTAATAGTAAAATATTTCTGATACTGTGATTAAAACAACTACAAATAATTAGTCATTAGTAGGGCATCAATCTCAAACAGACCAAAGAGCATAACAGAGTAGTGTCCCACCTTACCAGATGTTGAGTTCCTGTGTCTTTTGGTTATTTGAAATCATGGGAAGTTTTCAGAAGAAATAGTACTATCATTATCACTACTCTTTTCCTCCTCTTGTGAACCTACCCTCATATAAAAATGGTTCACTGTGGAAATGCTAAATTTAACCATTCAAGAGCTGTTTTTTCTTTTTTTTTTTTTTAATTTTTGTTGTTGTTTTTGTTTGGTTTTGTTGTTTTTGGGTTTTTTTTGTTACTGTTTTTGGGGTTTTTTTGGGGGTTTGGGTTTTTTTGTAGAATATAATTACTCACAGATCGCTTCTACTGCTTTGAAATTATTTTTTTCAGTCAATGAGTGACCCACATAAAACAGCTCTCTGATCTATTAGTTGAACACTGAGTATGTTAAATCACAATCTGTTTTATCAGCTCCTACTGAAGAAAACTTCCCTGTAGTTTCAGCTGATGACAGCACTCTTCATTTCCTCTCCTCTGGCACGCACATAAACCAGCACAGCAAAAACTTGCCATGTGCCAACTGTGGCTTTTTGCCCCATGTCATCTGATAATCTGTGGAATCATTTATTTGCAAATTTTAGTGAAGTTTTTTTTATTCAAGCAGTAAAATACAGATAAACTATACGGTGCATCCAGAGCAAAGTTCTACTAAGCACTTCTAGCTTGAGCAGTCCACTTTCAGAACTTGTAACACAGACTTTCACACTTCAATCAAAGTCTTCAGAGTCTTCCCCAGCCTTTAAAAAAATGCCCAAGCTGAAATAAAAAATTTAAAGCCCTTAACAGAAGTGCATCACATCCAGTCTGACACCCTGAAGTGGATACAGTCTGAAATACCTTGAAGGACCACTGAAGGTAGCACACCCTTCAGTTTAGAGCCTGATCATGAGCAGTGGTACCAGGTTACAAACTCACAACCAATGAAACAGGCCAAACTGTCAGACTGTATTCTTTAGCAAAACAGGCATTTTCACCTTAGGTGGAAGAGCATAACACTTTAAGTCTTGAAAATAGCAAATTCAGCCTGAAGCTGAGTTTACAGAGGCCAGAAGGCCAGTACAAAGCAATGAAAACTCATAGCTTATTTCAGTGGGGTTTTTTATTTAATTATCTGTACAAAATAACTGAAATCCTGATGCACTTACAGCTATGGTCTGATTAATCAGATTTATTTCTTTCTATCAGGATGATAGCTATATTGAATTTAGCATTCCTGTGATGGCATGAAATAATAGACTTCCCCGTCCACAGGCACATCTCAACATACCCTGAAAGTTCTATGCAAAGAAATTACATCACATTTTACAACCATCCTTTCACACACATAATGAGAAACTGACTACACAGTTTTCTTATGTCATCTTTTTCCCAGAGTGCTGCTTCTGGTTTGAGAAAACCTTGTAAAACAGAGTACATCCAATGCACTCAGTATTTTATGATTCCACATATACAGAATCTAGTAGAGAACCAAAATATTTTCTCTGTATTCCATCCATGTCAAGAAAGCACTGAAAATGAGCACAGATTAAGCCTTGTTTTCTCCAAAAAACATTTAAAAAATATTTCTATTTCCCTGATGAAAACCTCTTAGAGGTCCACAATATTTGAGTGCATCCAGTTAGAAATAAATAACTTTCTAAACTCTCAGATCATCAGTTAGAAACTTTATGTAAAACCAAGCAATTTTTTCTTTCTAATTTGCTCATGTATGTTTATTTCTAGCATTAATAGTACCCTGCACAGAGTCTGCATCAGTTTAAACTTTTAGAAAAAGCCAAGGATTTCCCCCTCAAAAAACAAGCAATACTGGTGAAAAGTTAGGAATTGATAATTAAGAAACATCTGAACAAAAAAACCCACAAAACAACAAACAAAAAAGCCACCAACAAAACAACCAAATAAAAAAACCCAAAGCATATCATGAACATACAAAACAAACCAGGCAGAAATCATTGGAGGTTCAATTTCCAAAGGTGAGAATCCCATGTCAGGAAGTCAATTCTAATGTAACAGTTCAGCAAGACTATATTCAAACACTTTCATAAGGTATAAAAACAGTTGCACCACAGGCACCAAAATATAAAAATGTACCCTGTAGAAGAAAGGCAAAGAAAGGTAATCAATTACCTCCAATATATCTTCAGCTTCAGCAAGAAGCTTTGCAAAACTAAGGAGAAATAACATGACACTATAGAAGCATTTCCTACTATTTACAATTATGAAATAAAGTAGCCAAGTTTAATTTAGGCAAATTACTCTGGACTGCTTGCGTGCATTCCCACGGGGACATCTTATGGCTGAAATTAAAAAAACAGTTTCCATGATGGATTCTTTTTACCTACATAGAGTCCTAATAAAAATTATATTACAGACTCTGCTTGAACATCTAATCCATTCCAGGGCAGAGAAAAGCTAAATGAGGGCAGGAGGAATACTTGTAAAAGAATCTGGAAATATAATGAAACGCTTACTAGAATGAAGTAACAATAGAAAATTAATAACTCTATGTGGACAAAACCTCCTTTCTACCACTATAAATAGAATATTCTGCTATTTTTGATTTTACAAATGTCAATGAATAAAAACAAAAGTATAAAAACCCTAGGACTTTGCTAGCATGTGGGCAAACTCCTTGTACTTCAAACAGCAGATTGTAGGGGTTCACAGAGGGTATCAAGTACATGGGAGGAAGGAGGCAGGGTGTGAGTGAGAGTAGAGCATCCTTACCAGGATATATTCAATCAGAATATATCCTGGTTAAGGATGCTCTTCTGGCTTGCCTGCTCATGACTCCTTTCTGTCCTCTTTCCCCTACCTAAAAAAACTGAATGAAAGCCTCTAGGATTTCAGTTAGTCTAAAAAAGTCTTACTGAACTTTACAAAGAAACAATACCTGGTAGCAGTGAGTTTGTTCTACAGAGTCTTAAATTATATATAAAGGACAGCACTTCCTCTATATTATTCAAAGTCACCTAGTACATCCATATTCAACATAAATTTACAATGAAAAGAGGTTGATCAACAAACCCAGAGGAATTTCTTGTTCTTGAAGGCATGTTTACTCCTGAGAAAAAAAATAAAATAAAAAAATAAAATAAAAGAATATACTTTACAACATGCATAGGCTTTCATACTTAACCTGTTGGGGCAAAACTAATTTTGAACAACTTACACTTTATGTAAATGAGAAGAACAAAAGGAATACACTTCTGTCTTAAACCCCACTTCTCAATAAGAATGAACAAAAAATTACTGAAGACGAAATCCTGAAGAGACAGACTCTGCCAGAACATGAACTGAAGGCTGTGAATAATGTTCTCCTCAGCCCTGCAGGAAGCTGAGAAGGGCTGCAGCCCCTGGGCTCCAGCCAGGGCTCTGGTGCTCCTCAAGAGCAGGAGGCTGGCACAGGGCAGAGCTGCCTGTGCTGCAGAGCCTCCCTCCATGCATGGGCTCTGTACAGGGCCCCCTGCTGCAGGAGCACATTGGAGCTGTTTGCTAGTCCCTACATAAATATAGACTTACATGCATATCTACACACAATTTACTTTCAAAGTTATATGCAAAGCTAAAAGAAACTCCTTTCTGCCAGCACAGCTGCATCTGTATCAATGGTTTTTATCAGGATAAGTGTCAATGCTATGGTATGAATTTTCTTATTTTGCTACCTCATATCAACATAACTTGTGTCATAACAAAACTTTGTTGCACAGACAAACCTAAATTGCCTTCTGTTAGGGGATGCTATGGGGGCAGGATGTCCACACAAAGATTTCACAGAGAAATCTTCCTAGCTGAGAAGAGGAAGTTCCAGAGTTTGTTTACTCCATAGAAGCAAGTGTCAAATCTCCTCTAAAACAAATTACTTACAGGAAAATATCAAAGAGTTAAAAGCATTTTAAATTAAGTAAGCAACCCAGCATAGCAAAGTTAAATCCAACAGGGCCAGCACAACTGCCTGAACACTTTGCCAAAGAGACAAATATTACTGTATGCAAAAGAAAAAAAAAACTCCAATATTTCATAGCTTGGATCTGAAATTCTCTGATTATAGCCATGAAAAATATATTTTACTATGTAATAGAAGAAACATGGTTCCTCAGCATTTTACCAGCATTTTTGTTAATGACATGTTACACCTATAGCAGATGATGAAGGTTTCAAAAGAACATTGTTAAAATTGAACATTTTAGCAACAGTGCCACAAAAATACTCCCATAAGGATAAAATAAAGCTTCAAAATTTTGACTGAAAAGTCAAATTTATGTGCTTTTACTAGATTTGACAAAATACCTGGAGAAAGCAGCAAAAGTCCATCCTGAGCTATTTCAGTGCTCAGCATTAGTAAATATTCAGAAGATAAGCTGTCCCATTTGTCAAGGTAAAAGTAATATTCACCCTACTTTGAATCCCACCCTACTTTGTTCAGAGGTGGGATTGTAAAAAATTGCTTTGGTAGCACCAGAACAACTTTGTACTGGTCAGTTGAGTTTTACAATTTACTGTGATAGGAATCAAGTTAGGGAACAGCAGAAACTGATAAATTTGAAAATTACACACAAATATCCAAGAAATGTTAACTTTGGAGTGGTCTGACAGACCTGTTATACTCTTGGAAAATAATTTCTGTAACTCAAGGATTATTTGTACTTTAAAAGTATCAGAAACAAAAGAAGCCCCAGCAACAGCATACTTATTAGCTAGAGATGTTAAAGCATTATGCATTAACATATGCATAATGTGTTTAATGGGGTATTTTTATCTTCCATTCAGAAGATAATAAATGTTGTAATTGTATTTCTGGCAAAACCCTTTCTACTCCAACCACAGCAAAAAAGACTATTGTTTTAAAATGACTTCACAAGTTAGATAATGATACTGATTTTCATATATCCTGTAATAATGGAGAAAATAGCAGGGGTGTGGGGAAGCTGAAATTCCATCAGTAATCACAAAGGATAAACAGGAGAACTGTGTGCTCACAGGCCACAGTCAGAATGAGAACTGCGTCAGGAAAAAGCCAAAAAATCAACTAAAAAGTTGACCTATAACATATAGAACAAATATTTAAGGCTTAATGTCAATACAGTTTAAGGGGACAAAAAAAAATGTTTTTTTAAACTGAAAACCTCTCTAATGAAATATTTAGTCAAACCGTTACTGATAAAATCATTCTTTTTCGTAATATCCATGCTACAATTTTATTAATGCATTTTAGGTTGTAATGCATCATGAACTCAATTATCCTGCTAGTGTTTCTTCAAAAACAGTTAAATCAGAAAGACACTGCAGAATTATGCTGGTTTTAGTGACTCCATTGAAATCTGCTCTTGTTTTAGTCCCATACAAAATGTACCAGTGGTATGGAAAATCAAGTTTACAGATGACAAAAAAAGGCATCCTGTAAACTTTTAAAACAGTCAGGGTGACTCCATTCAACTTGTCAAAATGCAACTTTATGTACATAAGCAAGGCATCAGAGAAGAATACACTACGGAGTAATACACTACAGAAAGCAGAGGTGTTGAAAAGATCTACAATGACACATAACTGGACAAAATGATAAACCTTTATGATAAAGTTACTGAGTGAAGAATTACAGTATCTTACATGTAACTAACTGAAACTGCTAAGCAAGTAGTATTGTACTATTTCACTACACTAGCAAAAATTTGAAGTATGGACATGAAATTCCTTTCCCAAGAGACATAAGGAATGTGGACATATCTTGGAAGTGCAACCTTTTCAGTGAGGAACACTTGATACTGGTTAATTTAAGAACAGCTTAAGGATAAGGCAATTCTTTTAAATCTCTGTTACAAGTAAGGAATCTTCCTTTACAATAAAAATACTGCAATATTTGACTCAGAGTTGCATTGCAATGCCTCCACTTCAGGATCTAACATGCAGAGTGGAACTCACACTTGGGTGTGCAGGAAATATCCATGCAGTAAGAACATGCCAGAGGACAGCATCTCTCCCCTCCCCACCTCCCTCCTTCAACCAACACAAACTGCTACAACCAGAGTACCATATGTCAGGGGGTACAGAGAAAAAAAGAACAAGCCCAAACCCAACCAACCAACTTTTCAGAGCAGTGAAGCCACATACCTCCACTGATGGTGTCACCCACAGAGCTACTCATTTTTCCCCCCAAATATTTTTATTGCAAAATGCAACAGAATCCAGTGTTCCTCTTTCAGAATCACTAACCATAGACTGTTTCTCACTGGCTTTCCTCTGATGTCATATACTCTCAGCTTTTACTTCACAATGCTTAAAATTTAAGCAAAAAGGATGGAGCTGCCTCCATTCAGTCTCAGTTACCTGCTGTTTGCATTACAGCCATGCAGACAGAAGAAATCTGAATCCTCTTAGGAAATGAGGAAAAAAAAAATAACTGAATCCAACATATGTACTTCCTGAACAAAAGGAAACCATTACTACCACCTCCTCTCCTCCTATTTTTTTCCATTGCAACTTAAGAAAAATATTCAGCTGTTGCATGCATGTAACACACCTGTTTGTATTACAGCACAACCACACTGGATACATGGCTCCACAGACATCAGTCAATTCAGTTAGGTTACAGCCAGCTCTGATCTACTCCTTCATCTCCAAATCATTTTTTCTCATCATTTCCTTTGTGCTCATATTAGTGTTTGGACAGCTGAACAGATCAGGGAATTGACGTGGATGAAATTAACCAGATAAAAACAGTCATTAAGTTGAAATGACTGCAAAATCATCCTTTAGCATTGTTCTACCTATTTTCTAATCCCCACACTGTTTTGGTGGAAGATACAAGCCAAGATGTTTTTCTGCATCAAACACCTATCTGCTGAAGAATTTTTTTTTCCTTAGTTGCTGAATTTTATTTGAAAAGTCTCGTTTTTTCAGTCTTGTTTTAAGCAACCTATGTAATCTTTGGATGTGACTCAGTGTTTCCATTATCTCACATTAAGCAAGTAACTACATCTCTTACTGCAAACTCGACAGTAATGCAGCACAGCTTCAAGGAGTGATGTGTTGTATTGGAGCAACTAATATATTTGGAAAACACTCAAACAAGCTTTTAGTCAGAAAGCATCCTCTGGGTTTAAATATCAATCTAAGTGATAAATAGAATTTGCTAGCACTTGTTTAAGCACTTTCATTTAGGAAAAAAAAAAAGAAAATATTGAAGCAGTATTCAAAGTGTTTGCTTTTATAACAAACTTGCTTTAACAATTTTGAATAACATGGGTTTTATATATATATATATATACACATTAGATTTTATAGTCAAGTTTCTACCACACAGTTGCAAGCATGCTGTGCTGAACTTATACTCCAGCTGTATTTAAGAACAAAGAGTAATTCAAGGGCACTATTTTATCTTTACAATCCTTTTTTCTGACATACTTGACCTGTAGAGCTCAGCTTTATTATGCAACTTAAGATAAACAAAAATAAAATCTTGCAGCCTTCTCTAAGAGACACACATTATGAACTAAACTTTGCATTCACTGGCTTTTTAGTCCTACAAAATGTGCAATCTCAGAATTATTAAAGTCCTGTGAATATTAAAAAGTTGAAAACTTTATTTGTACTACTGCATTAAAAAAGTGAAATTAGGTGCTTACAGGGTAACAGAACCACTGAATTATAACTTCATTAACTTCCATTAAGCTAAATGACTCACAAATGGCATTTAGATCAGTAGTAAATCATCATCTAGGTCAGCAGGAAGCTCATTACAGACTGACAATCCAAGTGACAGAAACACTTTTCTACAAGTGCTATAGTAGTAATTTCCTGTGTGAAAGGCTTGCTGCTGTTCCTGCATTCCTCAGGGGACAGTTCTTCTCAGAGGATGTTACTCTTCCCCAGGAAGAGGAAGGAACCAGTTGTTATTGGATGTGTGGGCTGATAGCTGTCGGGCATTTTCTGCATGCCGCAGAATCAGCTGTGAGAACTGTGAATACAGCTTAGATTTCCAGTCAAAGCAGAGGAAAACACTGCTTGAGCAGACAAGGTCAGAGCATACATCTACAGTATCTCAGGAAACTGAGAGAGAAATAATACCTGGAACTTCCACCCCTCCAGTTCCCAGAAATGTGCTAATGTGCTAAAGGAACAATATACACACATGGATCAACTTGAAAAACATTCCTGAAACACAGCTGCCCTGAGTAAGACCCTACACAAAGCAAAATTTTGCCAGTTTTAAAAGGCCTGTCTTCTTACAAAATGTTTGTGTATGTGTGCACGTGTACATTTTTTCCTGTCAGGTCCCTCTCCTAGGCTTCCTGTTCTATCGGAACTCAAACTCCTTCCATATGTGTTGAGACACTGTTACAGGGTGGGTCACCAGTAGCTACTCCATGTCTGTTCCACTATCACATCCACTGACTTTTTCTTAAGTGATAGCACTAATATGTTTCCTTATTCTAATTGCTTATTTCCAAGTGTCATTAAAAAAAAAAATCCACCAATTATTTGATTATAAAATTATTAGGGAGACAGAACAGTGACAGATAAATAAACTGTACAGTCTCATAAAGTACCCTTCCTCAGAAAAGCAGGCTAAAAATAGCATAGGAAATATTATATTCTTGCACTCTCTAGTGCCCAAATTCAGAACTCAGTCTCCAATAAAAACCTGACTTTCTCTCCAGCTCCAGTTCACACAGAGAATATAATCAAGACCATTAAGTAAAAATACATGTCCTGATGTGCCTTAATTACGTAGAGGCACAACATACTTCCTGTTCTCTCCTTGCAAACCAGCAGTTACATGCTGTGTTAGAATAGCAGCACCACAAAATGCAAGGACCATTTGGATCATATTCCTCTTTTATTACATGCATTGGGTTCACCTTCCAGCATTTGATCCTTAAGCTTTATTTGATGCTAGTGGTATCAAAGCATACTAATTTTAAGATTACTTACACAAATCTTTTTAAACATGCCTAGACATCTACAGCAGCTCAAAATGCAAGTTTAGAAATTCACTGTTCAATATGCAAAACACTTCATCTTTTCTGCACTTGTGATGAGTCATTTTGTTCATATACACCATACCTTCCTTAGAAGGCTCTTAGCTGGGCAACAGAAAAAGCTCTCAATACTGCTTCATGCTTATTCCAGATGGATTAGGAGTAGCCTTTGGGGGGAAAGGGAGACATTCCTTCTCTGAGGGCAGCTGAACATGTTTAGCTGCAGAGTTTTGGGGAGAAGGCAGCCTATCCTCCTGCACCAGCCCCACACACTCTACCTGCCTAGCATGCAAAGAATAGAAAGGTCTGTCTAAAGTGTACTATAAGCCAAGAGGACACTAAGAATTGCCTATCTAAGAGCAAGATTGGACAGAGAGGGGGATTCATTTGGAAAGACACAAAAGCACAATTCTTATTTTTATTCTGCTTCAACACTTCAGACTTCCTCCATTTACAGTATTTATTCTGTGTTTGTATAAGACTTAGCATGAGCTGTTCAGAGCCTGTTTGAAAGTTTTTTGGTATGCTCATCTATGAAAAAGATGCAGATGGCTTTACCTCAAAACTTTGGAGACAAAGGATCTCTTCACATTATTTCCTAATTTAATTCTGATTGTCATTGGGAGTTCAGGGAGTTGACAATTCAAATAAGCATTTACTGGTAATCAGAAGAATGGCAGTAAATGAAAAAAAAAGTTCATAGCTATTCAGGGAGTGGCCTTTCTTATTTCCCTGTCTGGGAACAAAGAAGGTAAGGTGATGGAAGAGGCTGGGAACTGTCAATTCTTATCAAAGCCCTTTTACCCATGGGATCACTCCCTAGTGCAGAGCTCAATCTAATTGGCAACTGAGTTTTGGACAAGGAACACAGGCAGGGCAATGATTCCAGTCTTTCTTTCAAAGGGAATACTGCAGGAACTTTTCTTTGGTAGAGAAAAATGTATGCATACCATGTAATGATCAGAGTTTTTGTCTGAGGACATTTGGGAAAGTTGATATCCATGAACTACAGAAAGCTGTTTGTTGTGCTTTCAAATGATCCATAAAAAACAGCAAAGGTAACTACTCTGCACAATGAAGTGACATATGAGTTTTGTTCTACCAGCTGTTCCCTTCTGAATTGGACTTAGGCCCCAGAGGAGATGATCTATGTATAAAATTGCCATTACTTCCTTTCTTCCTTTTACCCTCCCCTTAACCTCACTGAAGACAGTTGGTGTTTATTTCCTTGTAAGGCTGAAGCTAGGAAAGGATGCAAGTTAGAATAAATCAGCAGTTGCATTGTAAGGAAAATATGAAGTGTTTTAAAAATTAGTTTTTAAGATACAACTTCTATTGTCATCCTCTCCTACTGAATTCTGGAGTTATGTTAAGGAACAAGGAAGTGACATTACTGCAAGAGCTTTTGAAAGCAAAATTCCATGAGGAAGAAGAGTTGACTAAGCCTACATGTATGCAGAAATGGAAGAATAGATGCAAATTTTTCATTCATAATTGCTGTCTTTCCAAATACATGGGGTGTTTTTTGATTGTGGAGCTTGGTTAGTTTTATGGGGCTTTATTAAAATTCAAAACAAAGGCAGAGAAAAATATATAAAAATACCTAAACCCTGAAACAAGCTGCGAAAGCGATGTGTACAGAACAAATTGAGAATACAGATACTTCTACTTTTTGCCTCAAGAAAACTACTACAAATACAGTACAGATAAACTTTCTATTTTAAAACTTAATATGTTCTTGTTGCTCCAAACAGAAACAATCCTTATCTTTCCTTACTCAGTAATTAACCCAGTCTTAACTTTGTAGGAGTTGTACTATAAACTAACAATAAGAATGTCTTGTTTTCAGTGTTAAATGGCACTGGAAAAGAAAAAACAGCAAACAACTCCCAGCTAGTGCAGACATTCTGACTTCCAGATTACAGTACATTGCTTTGCTTCCTCCAAATCCTGTTTACATGAGCAAGGTCAGGGGATGAAACATTAGAGAGCCTTTACAGTGATTTCCTGCTTCTGTCAGTAAAAACTACAGACACCATCAACTTTCCCTTGTTTCCAACAGCTTATCAGGGACCAGAGGTTACCAGTGCATTGCCTTACAGAATTGAAAAGACCCAACCTCCCTCATGACTAAAACTAAAATTGAAGGATGAAACACAAAGAAGTAGTCCCAAAGAGAAAAAAAACTTCCAGTTTTTCCTTTTCAATAGCTCAGAAAACAAAGGCAATGTTAAGTTGCTTGACACATGGAGAAGGAGTGGGAGAGAGGCAATAATGCGTTCAGAGTCTTCAGTGAAATAAAAAGGAGAAAGAAGCACCACCCCCAGCCCCCAAATTTGACCCCAATTTAGTGAATATTTTCAGTGAATATTTCTAGCAAAAGGCTAGAACACACCTAATTTCTAGTAACTGCAACAAAGGAGGACTCTTTTCATTGAAAAAGTCAGGACATTACACAAGTACCAGTTTGTTAGGCATTCACAGCTAATTTTTACAGTGCTTTCAATAATACACAGGAGAACTGAATAAATGAATCATCAAATCCAAAGCTATTTCCTAACCATAATAATACACAGGAATTCTTAATGGTTTTGTAATTGTAGTCCAAAAGAAAGCAACTCCATACTGAAGATTTCACTGAAACTTTTCCACTGACACAAGGATCATATGCCCTTCACTGACTTTACAAAAGAAGTTGCATCAATATGAGCCTTAGATGAAAAAAGATTTTTCACCATGTTCAAAACAACTGGCACTAGTACTAAGCTAGAAAAGAAGCTGAAAAGATAAGGTGTTTACAATTCAGGCAGTTTAATAATGTAAGTCTTTTTAGCAAAATCCATATAAGAACATTCATATCTGCCTATCTTAGCTTAACCTCTGAAGCAAGAAAATACAACTAAATTTAAAAAAAAACCCAAAACACAAAAACAGGGATTTTAAGTGTGGAAGCTGTGATAAATTGTTGATTTTGGTGAAGCAAGAAATTAAAATTCCTTGAAAATAAGAGGAGAAGTAGGAGGAAGAGATAATAGTAGTATTTTCTTAGACAGCTACAGCTCAAAATAAATGAACTGCAAAGAAAACATCTAAATATATATTTTAAATTCACAATAAAGAATCAAGAGGTTTATATTTTTAAATATTTGTTTTTAAAGTCTTCTCTAGGCAGACTGCTTTCAAGAATAGATAATGGTGATACATTGTTGCACCCTAATTATCTATAGTAGTGTGTCCTCTTTTGGGCTTCTTGGTCCCAGATAGACACTGACATCCTGGAGCAAGTCAACTTGAGAGTGAACAAGATAACAAAGGGGCTGGAACATGATATCAAGAAAAGGCACAGAACCAAGTTTGTTCTCTGGAAGAAAAGGTACAAGGAGATCTTGCTGACATCTCAGATATCTAATAGGTAGATAGAAAGAAGGGACACACACATATTAGAGGACCACAGTGAATTGAAGGCAATAGATACATTGGAACATAGGACATCCTAGTTACATATTATGAAAAAAAAAATATTTTCATCAACCAAACATTAAAGCAAGCTGCCCATAACAGTGGTGGAATCTCTATCCTTACACATTATTAACAAATGAACTGGAAAAGGCTTATAAGAACCTGATCCAAGCTGCCCTTGCTTTAAGGGGAAGGTTAGATGAAATTACTCCAGACATTGCTCTCAACTGACAATATATCACTTTATTAACAAATTAGCAATGATTAACAAATCTTCAAAGAAGGAAGGAAAAGGAAAAACCTTTTTGCTCTGTCACAAATCATCTTAGGGGCAGCAATAATGTATTTCCCATAAAGGAGTAGAACACACAATTCAAGCTGAAGAAAAGATTCTCAATAAGAAGAACACTTTTCTCCTGTTGTCATTTCTCCTGGAGACTGAGACCTACAGAAGTTTTTGACCACTTACTGTCAGGAATTTTGGTAGTTATTCAACAAAACATTACAAGGTTTTGCATAGACTTTCAATCTTCCTGAAGGCATTTCAGGGAGCTTTAAGAAAAGCTCACCAGAGATCCTACAAAAGTTTGTGTTGTTACTCACTCCAGAGAAAGGCATTTAAAGGCATTTAAAGGTATTTAAAGACTCGCATTCTCGTGGATCACTGTCTCACGTATCTCTCTCCTTCAGCAGAAAATTTAAAGTAATTTTCTACTTCTAGTGGTCTAGGGACTTGCCAATATGTTTTGTAAATAACCCTTAAGATCCTGCTGTGTTACATGTGTGATAAATGCATTGAACAAGAATGCGTAAGGATACCTAAATGCAGACTGCATTTTTCTCTCTGCACATATCAGAAGGGCAGAAGAACTCCTTAAGGCAGAACCTTAAAAGAATAAGTAGGTATAGATAGGACACATGTAAATTAGCCTGACAATCTGATCAAAACCTTTTGTTATTTGAACAGCGTTCTTTCAGTAGAAGTAGTGCCAAAAAGCCATAAACATGTTTAAAATGGGTCTTGAAATGTTTGCAGAGGAAAAAAAATGTACAGTGATAATGTCTTTGGCAACCAGTAGAAAAAGAGCAACCCATTGGGGCTGGAACCAGGGATATGTATGAGGTAGGATGATGAATTAGACCAGGACTAGAGGCTGGCAACCTCAAGTTGAAAAAAGACTAAGGAAAAAAATACAAATAACACACAAAAGTAGTATCATTCAATTGATACTACTATCTTCAATTGATACTAATATCGTCTTGTACAAAATGTATCAAGAGGAAATCTGTCAGTGAAAGTGTGGTTGAAACAAAGGCAGCATCTGCCCTTTTCTTCTTGTTTCTTATGAAGAACACATCAAGCCTCTATTAGACAGTCTCCATACATTAGGGAAACTGAGAAAACTTCAGATTAAAAAGGTCCAAGTCACTGAAATCCAGAAACCTCTAGAAACAAGACACAAAGAGTCTAGGTGGCTGGCCTGATTAATAAAAAGGTGATAATTGCACAAATGACAGAAACTGGTAATGTGGCAGACAGACAATGGACAGGAAGATGATACTAAAGGATGAGCTGACATTAGACAGCAGGGAGGACCAGATTGGTTGGCAAAGTTGGAGAAAGTGTTATTCACTATGGGAGAAGAAGGATATCAGTGGCAAAGAAAACATGCAAATGATTCCTCACTATGTGTGAACAGTGGCAGGGTTAGGGTTAACCTGTGTTGGACAGGACAGTTTTGCCCTTAATGCTACAGTCCAAGTAACAAAGTTATAGAAATGTTTCTAGATGGAAAAAGAGGCAGATGGGGAATGCTGAAATGCAAAAGTGGCCAGAACCATTAATAACTGGTAGATTGAGATGCTGGGAAAAATGGAAAAGTAGTGATTACTGACACAGTCAAAAAGCATAAATTCTGAAGCAACATTTTTATACTGAAGATTGTAAAGACAGACTGACAGCAGTCAAAAAAATGCTGTACTTCTTGAGTCGATGTACTCCTCTGAATTCCAGGCATAAAGTTTTATAAGCTGCTTTCATAGCAAAAGAATTAATGGAGACTAAGTGATTTGTAGGTATGTAATAAAGAATTACAGTGCAACCATATATTTGAACTCTGTGATGAACAGAGTAAGTAAAAAACACAGAGTACTTAAAAGTGATAGGTAGTCAATAAATTATCTCCACCACAATCCACTGTCTGTGAAGCCTACTAAACATATGCCTGTAAGTCCACAAAAAACCATATTTCCATTATGAAGACACAACACAACTGATAAACCTTAAAATATGTAATATTATCACCTCTCAAATATGGTACTATATGATTATTTGTTTTGAAGTAAAGGTTTCTCATCAACCTGTGCATCATGATCTTCAAAAGTGATCTTAAAGAATTCTTTATAGTAGCTTCACAACATAGCTTTCACAAAGCATTCATGACAAAATAGAACAGCAGAAACCACACGTGCTGCCTTTTCTTAAGTATTAACCCTTCAACCACACAAACTTTTTATGGTAACTAAAATTGCTCAAAACACAATTTGTGCCTTCACAGGAACAGATTCAGAGCTAAAAGAAAAATTCTCATTTTAACCTAATTCTAGAACAGCATGTCTTTTAGATTTCATACCAGGAGAGCATATTTCTCCTCCCACGAAACTGCCGCTAAAACATTGCCTTCCTCTCTTCCCACACACCATACCAATGTCATATGTAAAGCCAACACTAGAAGACTCTAATCCTATCACTCTGTCTTAAAATGTATTACTTTTTTTTTTTTTTTTTTCCTTCTAGGGAACTATTACATGCCTTAAAAGGCGAAATAATAAAATATCACTTTTAGAATTGTATCGGTGAGACAATGATTCTTTAGTATTACCATTATTTGCAGACAAAGACAGTTACAAAAAGTGCTTGAGAATAAGCTGCAAATTTTAACAGTAATATTTAGATGTACTTAGCATAGGCTTACAACTAGAATTTGTGCTTAGTATAGTGGTAAAATAGCAGGCATAAAATGAAAGCTTTGCTATTACACCATCTTCTGGTTAGACTTGGGAACTGTGACAAATTTTAACTTGAGAATTTAGGATATTGAGCTCTGAGCACTCAACAATTGATAAAAAATCTATTTCATTCATATGGACAGTAAAAGCACATTTTTGGAACATGTTAGCTATACTCTACCCTTTTTTTTTTTTTCTTAAAGCAACTTACAGGAGTACTGATATATGAAGATGTTCTAATGTCGATGATAACTGGGTCAGGTGTTTGTATATCAGGCACATCAAACGTAGGGTCGACCTGTTGAAAATGAATTGTATCATTATTTCAGCACCAACAGAGAAAAGGATATAAGACTGAAATAAAAAGTGAGAATACACTTAGCAGCCCAGATCAATTGGTTCCCAACCCCTATTCAAGTTCCTTTAGTCATCCATTACTAACAGACTGTCAATATGCTTACTTCTTCTGTACCAACTCTGATTGCCAAAATAACTTTGAAAGCACTTCTGTGGAAAACAGGTAGCAGAGAACACTGAAATCTGTGATAAGATAACAGATCAAAGACAAAAGATGTGAAACCACAGGAAAAACTGTTTTATACTGGGACAATGTCAGAGGCTGATTGATCAGATAGAATGATAGATGACAGAAATGTCATCACAGTATCTGCAATTTTGCTCTTAATATCACCCTTACTACTTGCTTATTTTTGGCTATAGCAGTTAATCTCTAACTTTAGCAATATTTTGCTAATGTCCTTTCCTGAAACCGAAGCATTAATAAAGTACCAGAGAATAGGAAACTTGAGAAAGCTGCTGCTTTTATCTTATGGTTTCACCTAAGGATCAGAATAACCTCTCTATAAAAACCTGTGTGCATATTATCCCTACCATTGTATTATCTAGGTGTATCACAGCCTAAGATGTTTGCCTTCTCAGCATGATGCATGGAAGTACTATTCTTAATATTTTTATGAACTGGCAAAATTTACAGAAAGACTAGATAATTTTCAAATCACCAAGAAGTCTGATGCAATATCATCAGTAATCTAGAAACAGTATTAATTNTATTTTTATGAACTGGCAAAATTTACAGAAAGACTAGATAATTTTCAAATCACCAAGAAGTCTGATGCAATATCATCAGTAATCTAGAAACAGTATTAATCAACCACTTTATTGAAAGCAGAAAAAAAATCCCAAAACTCACACTTGCCTAGTGATAGGGTTAAGTTTAGTCACAAAGTTTCTTTTTCTACAAGGGTCATTTTGTTTTGACTTCTCAAGGGGAAGATCCTAATATTTCACCTGAAGACTGTCAAAACTCTGGCTCAGCCAGAGCTGCTCACTCAGTAACTGCTTCAGTGCAAATCCCTGATATCCATACATTGGTATAAAGACCTTTAGGTCAGAGACATGTTTGTTAAGTAGCTAGAATACAATCTTATATCTGGAATTAATAGTCAGGGAAGGAGGGCAGCAACACCTTGTACTGCCTGAAGACTTTTCATTCAGTTTATTGAGATTTCCATAATGAAAATGCCAAAATTTACATTAAAATTAATAGAAGCAAGATCTCCCTCAGTAAATACAAGTGGAAGGAGAACACAGTTTACTAGCAAGCTAGAAGGTAAAGAAACTTAAAAACATATATTACCTGATTATTCAAAGTGAAAGTGATTCTTACACTTTGCAGCACTTACAAACCAGAGATGACAAACCTTCCTTAAGGTGAAATCTTAACACTGTTTTTAAGCTTGCTCACTTCTCTGAGTAGCAGTGCTTAGCTCTCTTTTATTCAGTTTCAACAAGCCATTCTTCATCTGTGATCTTTCTTTCTGTCTTCTAGTGCATCAGTCAAAAATGAGCAGGGACTCAGGGACAATCAAGAAAACCCAAGAAATTCAGCTACATGGTCATCACAGCTGAACACTGAAAATTCTCCCTCATTTGTAGATATTAGGATCAAGTCCTGCTTTCTTCCAATTTTGTTAAATAGACTTGGAGGAAAGACAGGGAGAGAGGAGAACCAAAGCCAGGTAACATGGTCTATGTAATAACCTTCTATTTAGCTGAAAATTCTACCATTTTAACTGGACTTTTTCTTTAGCATCTTCTCTGCAGAAACACGATTAATCAAAACCTCCTCTCAATACAGTATTGATTACCACTTTTTCACTGTTAAGGTGAGCAGGAGAGGAACTGCAAATTTTACTGTTTTGCCTCTATACATATTATGTCTATTGAGGTTACACAGGCAACTGTCCACAGAGTTTACATTTGTTCAGTGCCCAGGATAATCAGGGTCAGTTGCTTCTGACATTGTCAGCCCTACAATACATATAATTAATGCATTATCCAATTGCCAATCATACTAGAGGCAGGTAAGACTGAAGTCATTTTCTGACATGCATCATTTATAAATGATGCATTTCTGACATGCATCATTTGGGCACTGAAGAGAGGACAATGCATCTGCAGGATTCTGCAGAAGAGGGACAGTAGATGCCTACTACCTATCAGTACTCTAATGTGGAGGAACTACTGTAGTATTATCACTAATAGCTCATGAAACATCTTTGAGATAGTGTCTCTTTGTTGCATACAACTGAGATATTGCAGAATGAGTTAAATTCTTGATACAAATTGGTAAAAAAATACATGGCATTATTAAGTTAAAAAAATGTGCTCTTTTTGTAGAAGTATCAGATGCTGGAGCTAGAATGGAAGTTCCTCTGAGTATACTTCTGCTTATTGCTTGACCCCTTATTGATAAGGGGAGGATGAGGACCACTGTAAACACTGACTGGGGGTGGAGGAACTGTAATAAGCCATACTAAAATAATTAAATATAAAATTATTAAGCAACTAGTCAGAAATAGCATCTAAAAGGTGTTTAAAAATGCACAAAAATATATAGGCTGTATCTAAGTCCTTCATACAAATATTAGTGTTTAATATTGCACTAAAAATGAATGAGGTAATGGAATGAAGTTAAATGTAAAAGTTTCAAATTACTTGACATTTCTTGACAAGGTGATGTGGTTAGCTGTAAAATAATCTTACCAAAGCAAGTCTTAAAGGTAAGTCTTTGAAAAGACTTAATTTTAAGAAACAAGACAAAAAAAACCAGAGCATTAAAATGCAAGGTAGGGAGTACTGTCACGTATTGCAGGTTTTCAAAAACACTCTTTCAAAGCCTTGCTTTCATTGCCTGGTAAACTGATACATAAATATTTTCAATATCATCTTCTAACATGATAATACAATTATCACATTTTGATCCACAGTGCAATAAAATATATTTGAAGGGAAGGTTTCTGCAGAATCATTCATGAATTAGAAAAATAAAGTTAATAAAATTAAAAGAGGAAATTTTAAATGACTCATAAATTATTACTAAGGAAAGTGATCTAGCTACTTGTGAAATAGTCCCTCCAAACATAAGAGAAAATTAGCTTTCAATTTGATTAAACACTGTTCTCTATTCTAGACTGGGGCCCTCAAGCCAAGCAAGCCATTTAATCTTTTTTTCTACTGCCACCTAGTGTATATTTGAATTTCCTTCATCAGAGAAAATATTAACTGAAATTACACTAAAAATTTTAAAATTACATTAAATCAACAAAAGCTCTTTGTGCACAAGAGATAAACTTTATGCACCTTAATATGTTCAATCCTCAAAGCTGATTTCTTTAAAATAAATTAGTTTCTTTCAAAACTTTAGCACATGAAAGGTCAAATACATACAAAAAAGGCAAATTCAGAAATACAATTCTCACCAAGTGGAATGCAGTTCTTAGTATATTTAACTAAAATTGCATAACTTATTAAACTACTATTTTCAAATAACTCCACAAGGTCCTTATGTCAAGCAGACACAACAACTGGGATTTACCTCAGCTAAATTTAGACATACTGCTAGATACCTGTATTTGAACTGGTAATCACCTAAGATTACCTCTGTGACCAACAGAAAAAAGTAGGTGCCTTTAGAGAACAAATAATTTATTTACATTTCCAAGCTATCTGAAAAATTGAAATTATTATGAGCATTAAAACTCTATTTACTCAAATATTCAAGAATCACATTGATGAGTGCAGTTGGAGAACAGTTATAAAGCTTTACAACTCAAGAACATGAAATTCAACACTGCATTAAAATTCAGGTTACTGCTGGGCTGAGAAGACACAACTAATTATTTTCTTGTAAAAGTTACTTATGCCTTAAAAAAAAGGTAGGTAGAGAGAAAATAAAATAGGGAAGGTATCTGAAATTTTACTGGTTCAATGTATAGCTTTGAAGAGTGAATAAGTAATCAGAAAAGGCAAAATACACCCAAGCTTTATCTTTCTGTCACTACCCTGAAGGCAAAACACCAGATGATACCTGCAATTCTTAACGCCCTGTGCCAGCTGCTTCATTCAAAACAGCATTTCCAACAGGTGATGTGTGCAAACATTGCAACTGGGCCTCTGATCCCAGCTGAATAAATTCTAAGCCAGCTCCATTTTTGTGTATACTATTCCCCCAGAATATAGTTCTGGAATTACAGAGACTTTGCCACACTGACACAAGCAGGGATAGAGAAGCAATAGCTAACCAAAAGCAATAAAAAAAAAAAAAAATAGGGGGCAAATTACTTCATTACTTTCCTCTTGAGTTCTGCCTGTACATCTGTTGAACTTTTTGTGTTCTAACACCTTTAATCCTAAGGCAATCCCTCTTCAGTCCTGTTGTAGAGGTGACTAAATCAGCTGAGCATAACTCAAGGCAATGTATGACAGCACACCTCAAGCATTCAGATGACACTGTAGTGGTTTGTAGCAAACCTTAGGCAGTCATCAATACCTTCAAAAATCCCATCTCCAAACTGCCTCCTCTGCCTGCCTGTAACTCTTGTATATGTTACCGAGTCTCTTTGAATACTGTTACTTCTGTTAAGATGAACTATCTTACCCTGTTCACATAGAAATATGAAGAGGAAGAAAATTACAAGAAAGGAAGCAGTTCTGCATATTATTTGATGTGTAGATGAGATAATAGGAAAAAATGTCATTACAACTGCTGTGCTGTAGTGGAATAGATCTCACAGAGAGACAGGGGAATCTCCAAACTTCAAGACCCCCTAACCAGACCACAGCTGAACTGATGTAGCACTGATAGGAAGAATAGATCTCCAGCAGTTCCCTATGACATGCCTGTGATTCCATTCCTCCTTTCCTTTATATATTAGAAACATAATGAGCCATTGAAAGATGAGGGTAGGATTGCAGTGGAACAGCCTAATGCTAGAATTCTCTGTATTGCCTCTGGCTTAGAAAGAGGTTGGCATGTGAAAAAAAATTAAATGTTTTAACTGAAGAAGGGCAAAAGTACTTTTTTTCTTTTTTTCCTTCTCCAGAGTACAGCATAGTGGGCTGTGGACATTATGCTTTTTCTCAGTTACAAAAGGAAATAGTTAAGAAGATGGAGCACTGAAGAATTTCAAGCACAGTGCTGCGTAGGAATTACTGGTGGTAGTAACCTGATCCCACTTTTGTCTGTATAAATTATAGTTTTGTCTGGTTGGTGAGGTCTGTTTTTGTTCATCACAACAAAAATCCCACAATTTTTGTTGAGACAGAGAGGAGGAGCAATAAAAACAAGAAAAGCCAAATGGAGTGACAAAATGTCATAATTTCACCTTAACATCATCTCAATTATTATATTATTACATTAATTCTAAAAATTAGCTTCAAAAGTAATTCTAATCACTATTACTATATTATTTAATTTACAATATAAAAATATATTATATTACAACAATGAGTTTTGTTGAAACTGCCAGACACTATTTTGTCTCGAATAATATAACATACTTGATGTTTACTTCAAAGATATTCTAGTGATAATATGATGTTAATACAAAACTAAATGCAGCAACTCTTGTTAAAATCCTGAAATCAGGCCACAAAATGTAACACAGAGTCCAAAACTTTGCTATGACAAAGCCATAGAGCTCTTTCTCTACTACAGAGCAGCCCAGGAGCCTATCAGCTGCTACAAATACTGCAGCCATTAATAAATGCAGACATAAGGCTAAGTTAAATCTGTCAAAGCTAACAAATAAATAATTTCTTGACATTCAACTACTGAATTTCCTTGATGAGCTTTTTAATACTGATAATGAGGCTTCCTAGCCTTAGTTTAACTTTAGCCTGAACTCATTAATGCTTTTTCAGAGCTTCTCAATTACCCAGGACTAGGAACAAGAAAAAAAAAATTGAAAAATTGGTTTAGAGTATATTCACATCTTTGCCAGGCATGTAAACAGCAGAGAGGTCTGGAAATGTTGACCTAAAAAGAAGACAATGGGCCCCTGCAGCTATAAGCCACTGTGTTTGTTTAATACATGCTATAACTGGGTGCCATTTGAATGGTCTTGAAGCAAAATGTTGCTCCAGCAAGACTGGCTTGAATCTGCTGGCAAATGCTGTGATTGAGTTTGTTCTGGCACTGACCAACTATACTGAAGGCTGGTACCAGTAAACTTAACTTCATTGATTTACCTTACAGCAAATATGAAAGTCCAGCATGGATGTTTATGAGGCTTGTTTGTTTATGGAGCTTTTGGTCAGAACAGGATGCAGTCATCCTGTTCTGATCAGAATGGTAAGCATTAGAAAGCTTCACATCTGACTTGACAATAGAACCAGGCACGGAAGAAATATTAGTCATGCATTTTGTCAGAGTTCTCTTCTTCCCCCAGCAAATGTTCTCAATCTTCATACTACTCATTTGCATGTATTCATATTGCAGAAACACCCACCCACCCAAAAAAAAAGCTCAATATCCCCAAATGTCAATGTTTTAAAACTCTGAGCAGAAACAAATGCCATGGCAGCAGTATCTACATTTTCCATACAGGCAACCAGGTAATAGTGAATTTTTCTATAGTACTCTGATAGCATTTTACAGCTATCAGAAAGTTCTGATTGCCATTCTAGATTTATCTCAGGTAAGTTCTTCAACACTACCGGAACCTGGAGGCTATCAAAAAAGACAAGAAAATATAGGTAATCACCATGCAGAAGCCAGCCAGCTCTGTCAGGGACTGTCACAAATAAAGTGTAAACAATGGCCTCATTGAAGGCATAGCACTGTTTACCTATTGAGCATAACTTTCAGACTATTTGACAAACACAAGATTTTTCCTAATACTGACATAGAAGATTTGACATTGCACTTTGATTCCCTAATTTCCAACACTTTCAATGGATGCCAGTAGATAGTTTGACCGTAAAGTAGTTCAGGAATGAAATATCAGGAAATCAGACTACATAATGCTGTAAAACACACTGCTAGCCTAGAAAGTCTTTTATGCAGATATCAAGACCTTCTCACAATACCTAAAGGTCTTGGAAAGAGGGACAGCTTGTGACAAGCAAGTATTTGACTTTCAGTAATATCACCACTTTGTCCTCCTTGTAATGATGTATTTTGATAAGTGTTGTAAAGCTCATTGGAAATTCAGATACCTACTGCAACACTTGCAGTGTTATTTCAGAAACCAGATTATCATGTATGTTTTGCTTGAAAGAGATGTAGAATGTAGACATAGAAGAAGCATGAAAGTAATTTCAGCATAAACCTGCCAGCATCAGCTTTCCTAGTAACCCTAATGAGGATACATAAATTATGGTTTCTTCAAAAGTATTACACATAACAATAAAAAGCTCCCAGGTATACATAAAACATATTTAACTACAAATGTCAAATAGTGTTCACAGAAGCTTCTTGTTTCCTCTATTAGACAATTTATTGCACTCACCTCAACTGACATATGTTTTTCATCATGGAAATGAGATGACCTTGGGTAAACATCAAGAAGATGAGGAGGATCATCGATATGTGTTCTTCTAAAATTGTGTTTGAGAACTTCTCCATAATCCAAAGTATCAAAGTTGGTTTTCCATAGTAATACCTATAAGAAATCTTCATATCAGTAACTACTTGAAGGCTATTCAGTGCTCAAAACCTAACTATTCAGTAAAGTCTGCTATTACTAGTAGACAACTGCATCATAACAATACTGCAGTGATGTCTTAGTCCGATCTCTACTGCAACACAGGCACTTCTCCAGAGTATCTTTACTTCAAATCTAAAAATGTGGTTCAAGTTATTAAAAAAGTAACCTCTAAAACACATCTATAATCGCAAAACAAAAATTCCTGTCCCACTGAACTGTCCCAAGTTACTTTTCTGCCAGACCAAGGGACCATATACTGTTAAATTTCTGCCCCCTATAAAGGCTTGCAGGTCTAACAAGAAAGTTTGAAGGAATAAGAGAAATGAGAGAGTTCCACAGAACTCTAAAACACCTGGTTCCAGTGTTTTAGCAACAGGAATCTCATTTCTGAACTTTGTCTGATTATGTTCTAGGTAGAAACCATATATAAGTCACACAGTGACCAAATGCAGAAGGTCATAGGATGCAGAAGTAGTCCAAAGGTATTCTATCCAGTCTTATGTCTATTCTGGGAAATGAAATCATAACACATAATGTTGTTCTCTCATGTCACAATATAATTGCATGTTTAAGTAATTTAATTAAGTTTACATGACCTGTGAACTCCTTCTTACTTTACATACTATGGGAGAAAAGAAAAGATAAAAGGTATTTTGAGACACTTAGAAGTTACCAAAAGTCCAATGCTGATATCTACAGCTGCTAGCTAAATTAAAGAAAACAAGGAGGGGACTATAATCTGACTTAAAATTACTTCCCTGTCCAGCCTATAATATTTTTGACAGACATTAAAATTATTTTTAATTTATTAATAATTATTAAGCAACACAAATCATAGAGATTTGTTCACAGAAATCTGAAGCGCACTACATAATATTTTTAATATATTCCTGAATAGCTGTATTACTACAAGCTCATTTCAGGTTCAACATCTTTCATGATTCCTTTGAGTCAAAGACCCTGAATATGCACTGCGAGACAGTGCACCAATAAAGGTGAACCCAGACTAACTCAGACATCAGTAACAATGAAAGAGGGATGCACAGATGTCAAACTACCTAAACCCTCCTCAACCTGCCACTTGCAGGACTGTTAGGTGATAGATTAGTTGATTCACAGTAGCTGCTCCTTTCTCTTCTTCCTCAGTTGTGTAGCTTCTACTACTTCCATCATTCAGTCCAGAATAAAGTTATTTACATTTTGTTAGTAGTTTCCCCTCATTTTTTTTTCAGGCTAATTTTCTGCTGGTTTAGTAATTTGAAATGTTTCAGCACTGAGTGTAAATAACAGTATAGGCAGGAGGCAGCTCACCTTTTATCAGGGGTAAGCTTTTGAGCTGCTCAAGCTCTAAATACGTTTCATTTTGTTCTAAAGTGAAAGGCCATGTCCCTGCAGCTTCATTATTACAGATAAAAAAAATAGTAAGAGTAAAATCAGCAGGGAAACATCCATATATGCCTTGAGTATCTCAACTACAATGCAGAAGTGCAAAAGCAAATATGCACAAGCCCAGAAAGATGGATATTTCATAAAGAAGTATTTCCCTCCACACCAAGGCCTTCATCAGACACACATTTTCTCTTCTACAGAGTAACTGATTTAACAGCACGGGCTACTACTTTCCAAACAAATAAGTATAACTTTGCTCTTTCACATAAAAGATCTTAGTTTTCCATGGCAACAGGTTAATGAAATAAATTGCCTATGTGCACAAAAACGAGGCAAACACGACAGAACCCTACACTTTGAGATCTTTCTTGTTTGAGGAAAGAAGCAAATAGAAAGAAACAAAAGTATCCAGTGTTTGTTTCAAATATTTAACCTGCTTCTGAACAACACTGTCAGCTGGCTCTGCACCAACCAGAAACTTGATACAAGAAGCAGAGATACTGGTTTTCCTTCTTTGATGGAAAGGTATGGAAGGATCTGTTGATTGAAAACATCTTGAAATAATATACCTATGAAGGAAGCAGTCTTCCATAAACTTAAGAGTGTACCAGCTGCCTCCAGCACATGTTGGGAACAGACAGTATATTTTGGGTACTCCATGGGGGGTAGAAGGTCATACTTTTATGGCCAGCCCCTGCTCATAAGCATGACATTGCCAACATGACATTGCCAACAGAACTTTTCCAACAAATACACCCTACAATTACAGTAAACCAATAACCACAAGTGAGTTGAGTAGAAGTCCCACAACCATCCTCCTGGCATACCTGGAAGAAGAGAGACCTGTGGAAGGGTCAGCAAAACAGCATGTTTGAGAAGTAAGTGTATATACACCAAAAGAAAATGGACACTGAAGAATAAAGTTCTTATGTTTACTATAGATAAAGATATACACCTTAGCAGTTACCCAACAGTGGTTAGCACATTTTAAAACTTAGACAAGTGAAAGTTGCAGCAAAGTAAGTACTCATCTCCCACCAAAACTTTCATAAAACAAAGGCAAAAACTTTAACAAACACAGGAAGGCCCATTTTTAAGGTAATTTAAACAGTTATTAGATCTGCTATGACTACTTTTTAAATTCAACATTTAACTAAGGAAGTGTTTCCTGATGAAACTGGATCTTCCCTCTCATATATTCAGTTTGAACCCACTATATCAGACTGCTGAGGAATATAAGACATAGATTTTTAGCTACTTTCTCCATGCTCTCATGCCCCAGAAGCTTTACAAGAGAAAATCAGGGCAGGAAAAAGGCAATGACATGACTGCACTGAACACACATGTCATTAAGGGGGCCCCAAATTCAAAGAACTTTGAAGTAAGCCAGGCATTCCCAGGGTGTGTTGGCATTCAGTGGGAGGCTGTGTTAGGCTTAATACTGTAAGTCCTTGGCTTCATCAGAGCTTCTCAGGTTAATCTTCTGTCCTGTGAATACGTGCACTTTTGCTCCTCTCAAGTATAATACACCAACAGTCATAAAACTCAAAATAAAACACTCATGAAAGGTAATTCAGAATCACGTAAGACTAAGTTGCATTTTGGGACTTAAAATCTTTTTAAAACTTCAGTATGGAAAATCAAAGATCATACTAGTGGGTCAAGAAATAAATCTTTCCCCCATTCTTGGTTGTTTTTTGTGGTTTTTTTCCCTGTTTGTAAAATTAATATTGGATGTTTGATAACATTTTCACTTTTCCAATAACTTCAAGTCTTGGCAGTACTTCTTACTTAACACTTTGTGATAGAAAGCAATTTCTTTTTATTTCCAAAGACCATCTCTGCTACTAGCTGAAATTTATTTCAAACTCCCCAAAACAGAATATAGCCATGAATTATGGTAAACTCAAAAGATCTTAATTTCGACAGCATAGCTTTTTATATCTACATTGAGCTTTTAGCTTTTCGTAACAGGAAAAATGAAAAAGACAACTAAGGAACATTTCAGATTGAAAATTCAAATCTTGTGCTACAAAATTTCTTTCTTTTTGGAAACTTTATAGACCTGATAAAGATGATTCCAAGCTTGATAGTATTTGTTCCTAATTATGAAATTCATTACAGCAGATAGAGAGTCTTAATTATAAGACTTAGTGTTTAACTTTTTTTTAAAATGATCAAATGACTCTTCTTCCCTTTACAAAATCCAGTACTTTACTGTTTCACCAAAGTAAATTAGTAAAGGTAACACAAGAGGTTTTTTTCCCCAGTTCTGGCCAAAGTTTTCCCAGTAATACAATTTAATACCTACAATTACAGAGTAAGGACTTTAAAAGCAGTGAAAACCTAACAAAGCAGCTAGAACTTAATATTAATTGCAACACAACTACTTCATTGACACTGAATTGCCACACTTTAAATATTCTTAGTTAAAAACCATTCCTTTATTTTAATATGCAAAATAGAAGTGGCTAGTCTTCTCCTCATCATAACATGCAATGGAAAGTCTATATAACACACAAGTAGACCGAATGCATGTGAGCATGTGAGCAATTAGCAAGTTATTGTGACATGCTATATTTAACCTCCATCCACTGTAACAAACACTAAGACATTTAATTTAAGGAGACAATACCACAAACCTGAGCATCCAGTCCACCTGAGGCAAATTTTTCAC
The DNA here is from genome assembly GCA_013397555.1 of Urocynchramus pylzowi. Classification (NCBI taxonomy): domain Eukaryota; kingdom Metazoa; phylum Chordata; class Aves; order Passeriformes; family Fringillidae; genus Urocynchramus; species Urocynchramus pylzowi. The sequence continues at coordinate 377,990 of VZRH01002546.1, forward strand.
CACCTTTTGAAAAAGCCACACAAAGTACAGGTCCCTGGGAAAAAAAAATAGCATACAGTAAAATTAGGCTATTACTGTAATCATGATATTTTAGTGCAGAGAAAAACACCGATGCCATTACCTAATGTAATACGTTTTTCAATTTTAATAAAATAAGGAACAATTTTACTGTAATGGAATTTCTGCAAAACTCAATTGAAAAGTTAATATTGCACATTTCAGTGAGATGCTACATTACAACTACAACAATCTATGCTAGGAAAACACTGGCATTATCCTTAGATTTTATACTTCAGCTTTGCAATGAAAAATTACAAAATATATATTACATTACTTGAGACAATACGTTTGAATGATTTATTATCAAAAATAGGGTTTGTTTGGCATTAACAGGAAAAGGAGGAAATGCCTGCCATTCTTCACAAAAGTTACCTTCTGCAAGCTTCCCCCTCCTTAGAAAACACTGTTTTTCAATAGACAATAGGACTGAAGTGCCAAATAACATGGTTTTGAAAATCAAGTGAATTATTAATTGACAGATTATGAATTCAGAACATGAGTTTTTACTTAACATCAAGTGTGTAATATTGACAGATAAAAAGCAAGGTTACAGGTAAAAACTGATGCGTTTCCTTAACCACTTGTGACAAGGTGCATTAACACAACATCTTGCTGTCCACTAAATTTCATCTGCAAGTTGCAAGATAGAAGACACAATGGCATAAATGTTACTTTCCCTTTGTAAAGATACTGAACAACCTATCAAGATCTCCATTTAAAGAGGATTATTGTGTATACCTTGTGTCCATGAAGAGTGTAAATAAGTCTTTCTCCTAAGAGGTCCAGAATCTTAAGGGTACCGTCACAAGATGCAGTGATGAGGTAGTTACCAGAAGGATGGAATGATATACAATTAACCCCTGCTCTGTGAACTGATTTACAGAAGACAATATTCAAAAGTTGTAGATATCTACTAAGAGGACATGTACACTTTATTTCTTTGCTCTTTTCTACTTCCCAAAGAACTACTTCATTTAAGGGAAAACCAGCAAAAGTGCTGAGGCATAGAAGACTTGTCAGAGTATTTGCTTAGTTCAGTTCTAAAAATTAAGAGAAGCAAAGAAATAAAAAATATTCAGATAGGATTCTTAGGGTTGCTAGACTAGAAAAAGACACTTACAACATGTCAATATGACTTGTTTGTCAACTTTCCCCAGTAATACTCTTAATAAACAACATTTAATTGCAAAGAGTCCCATTGTAAAGAAAATAAAACAAACTACATTGTTTTTACCTTTGAAATGCTGCAGTAGCTTGTTTGTTCGAATATCCCATAGTTTCACTGTGCTATCGGACCCTGCAGAAGCTATACATGTTCCACTTGGGTTGAAATCCACAAAATTTGGAAATCTAAATATAATTAATGAAAACAGATTTATAATGTGTCTCCACAGAAATATTTAGGTGTGTGTATATATATAAAGCCCACAATATTAACACTGAACTGCCACAAACTTGTGTGGAATCTACATGTATGGAAACTCAAATAAGGCATTTCAAGTAACTGAAATAAGCATAAGAAAACAAGATGTATGTGATAAATCATAATCTCACTTTTGTTGAAAATACAGTATAATTGATCCAAGTCAAACCTTCAGAGTTTGTGATAGAATACAAAGTTCCTGGAAGACAGTGCTGCAAAGAGTTTGTAAGCCACAAATAAAATAATTTTGTCTAAGAATTGAGTATCTAGCTGTAACAACATTTTGGACTCGAAAAAGGATGAAGGCAGCCATGAAATCAGCAAAGCACATATACAAGATAAATATTCCACTGACTTGTTAACTAAAACTTTGGATCCAAGATGTTTAAGAAAACTGCATATAAGTAAAAGCAAGTATTTTTTAAACTTAAATAAGGCAGATCACTGAGGATGACAAAATATTGTTTTTATCAACAGGTGGAAAATTCTTCAAGCTTTATTCTTGTTGAAGCATCCAGTATCAAATAGCATTATCAAAATTGAGGGAAAACATGGAAACATTCCAAAATCCAAGAATAATCTCACTTCTGTTTGGATTATCTCTTGATTGCAGGAAAACAGCTGTGTAAGTGCAGCAAGTTAACCTCTTTGGAAAAACATTATATGAATTATTTTACTTGATATGGGTTGTAGAATTCTGATCTGTTTTAAAATTTAACATATATAGATATTAATACCACAAAACATTAAATTAATGCCACTAAAATTACACTATTACATTTCTCCTTTTTTTTTCTAGTAAAACTTACCCTTCACAATCTGAGAAGGTATTAACACAAATTTTATTTCTTGTATCCCAGATGTTAATAGACTTGTCCTCACCACAAGATGCTATTATTCTCCCATCAGGTGAAAATCTGGAACACACAAGTGTATACATTACTTAAGAACTGATTCTGCCTATATTAGCATTAGAGACGTAAGTAGCAAAACATCAGAACCAAGGAAGCCTGTTTGAAATAAGGATGCATAGCATTTAAAGGACATTTGAACTTCTAGTATCTCTCATGAACTAATGAAACTGAAAAGAAGAGCTTCTCCTCCTATTCCACTCTGACCCATTTCACAATCAACTACAATTAAAAACAAAGCCATAAGCAAAGGAAGAGAGGGGGTTGGGGGGAAGGTATCAGCAAGCTAAGGGTGTCACTTCAGAAGACAAAGAGATTATTAGAGAAAACTAGGTAAAAAGACAAAGAGGACACAGTAGTATCTTGTGTTCAATGTTAACCCATATTCATGTTCTCTGAGTTCTTTCTAAACGGACAAATAGTGGGCAAAGCATTCACAATTATTCCTAGACTAGCAGACCAGGTTTTTAAAGAGGAAAATTTACTTGTCTATAACTTCCTCAATCATTATTATTTCACTTATTGAGCAACTGCACAATGAATTGAAAAACTGTTCAAGAACTTTCACATGTGATTTCCTAGAGCTTTTCTTTTTCCTTTTTAATAATCAGATACTTTGAAATATTGGAGGGGTCTGCACTTCACCAGTGTTAAAATCCTTTCTCAACAGGCTTATACCAGACCTCTCTCAGCTGCAGATTTTCCATTAATATGGAGGAAATATTTTTTTTTTAAAAATCAGCAAACAATCTTTTCTTGTCTTTGAAGAGCTGTTCTGTCTTTAAAGAGTATGAATCCAAATTTGCAGTCCAAAGGCCATTTCTTTTACCTTTTCCAATTATGTAAGCTTAACTTATCTGGATTCATGACCATTCTTTAATGCCACTACTATTCCAAGAATACCTGAGAAAACCCCCACAATGCATGATAAATCTAGACACGAGTGCTGAGAAATAATACAACAAAAAACCAAACAAAACTGGGGAAAGACAGGACACTGACTGAAAATACAGAAGACCCCATCTGTCCTTTAATGTAGTAGAATGAAGACAGCAACTAATTTAGTACATACATGTATTAACATAAAGCAAGCTTTCATACTTCAGCTAGGTCTATACAAAACTTGTGTGCATAAGATTCATTTATTAAAATTTAATTATTGATGAGAGACCATTACTTGTCATTCACAGATGTTTCTTCTCTTATTTCTGCCCTGGGATATAAAATCCGCTTTGTTAGGAATTCCACTTTACCAAGAGAATAAAAACAACACTTACTTGGCACAGCGAACCCAACCAGTGTGTTGGAATAGGGTAAACAAAAGGCGCTGATAGCAAACACTCCATATTTTTATTAATTTATCATTGGATGCTGAAACTACAGAGTAGCCATCATGGGAGAAGCTCACACTCCGAACAGGTGCTGTATGACCTTTCAGTACTGATGATTCTCCATGACTAAGGGGGGAGCAAAAAAAATGAAACAAAACCCCAAATACCAAGTCACAAATCACAATTATATTAAAGAGTTTAAATCCCCACAAAACTCAATGTTGGCATATTTAGCATCTTACCCAAATGAAAAAGCAGTATACAGAGGCCAAATCTTAATGTCACCGTTATTTTTTACTGATTTAAATATTATTAGAATAACGTTCCTTTAGTTGTGTTTAACATGAGCAATTTTATAGAACAGTGCAATTAAGTAGCAACATTGGCCTTAGCATTAGTATTTGAAAGAGAATTTTTTTATATAGTATTGTATAAAACACTTGAAAGTTCAAGTAACATCACTCTAAGATCATACTGAATTACTCATAACTACTACTACTCAAGAACAGTCTGATAAAGCAAGTCAATTTTTTTTCCAAAAAGCTATTGTTTCCCTCATCACTTGTCTCCCCAAAATGAAGTGCAGCCATGCAATCCTTGTTAAAATATAATCTTTAAGCCAAAGAAATACTATGAAGCATAGTTCTACATACATGAAATTGTGACCTCTGAGTTGTTATATTTTTCTTTTGAAACTACAGAATAGTCAGAAAAAAACAAAGTAACACAGTGAAGAACCATGTTGCTTGTGGTCCCTAATTTCTGTTTCTGTCAAAGCCCAGGCACGTGGGAAGGAAAAAAGAAACTTGAGTAAAGCCTCCAATATTTTCTCTGCACAATAATGAAACACATATCGAGCATTGCTCAGTTATACTCACATGCAAGGAATCCATAGCCTGACAGTGTGATCCTGAGAAGCTGAAGCCACCACCCGCCCATCTGGTGAGAACTCTACGCTTGTCACCGCTTCCGCATGGCCTGAAAATCCATAAGCGCTGCACTGCTTCTTCAGCTGCCACAATATAAGAAGCCTATCCACAGAGCAGGTAACTGCAAGAATAACAGACATCAGGAGTCTGCTCACTGTTCTTGTGAAAGCCAGAGCTAATGCCTGTGGATTTGGATCCACAGGAGAACTTAATGGGGATTACAGGGAGGGAGGAGTTATTAGGTTTTAACGGATACTTAGCCTAAGCAGAAGCCTGGTAGCAAGTAATGCCAACACCAGGCTTTCAGAAGGATGTCACGAGACTGGGAGAAGAAAAGGACAATTCCTAACAGGTAGCTCTCTCACATACTAAGCCATTACACTTACAAGTACTTTGACAATACAGAGCAAAACGTTCAAAGGCAAACATCATGCACATCTGTAAGTATAAATCCAGATTTGGTTTTACCAAATCCTAAGAACAATAGGCAAATTCTTCAGTAATCTCATTTTGATCTCCGAGATGGAATTTGTTTCAAGTATCAAGTGTTTAACTCCAAAAAAACATGCCAACTTAAACTGAAGACATGACTTCTAACACTTCAGATACCTACACTTGAGTGACGATAGCGATATATGGTAATTCTGTAATCCTATTTAAGTAGCAATTTTATAATACTAACATTTGTCTAGTTCAAAAGAGAACATAAAGTTGTCAGTCTGAAATTCAGCATGTTTGAGGGTGGGTTTTCTGCAGTCATGTTACAGGTGAACTATACTATCTACAGTCAAAAAGGCAAACCTAACTTTCACCAGAGTTTGATCATTTCCAGGAAACAATAAGAAGCAAAGACAATAAGCAGTTGAATTAAACTGGTACATGTGATTTTACTACATCCCTATCATCATCTCTGCTAAATGTTAGTATATAGACATAAATAAAAACAAGGTATTTACACTCCCATCCCTCAGTTATCAAATTCCTAACCCTAGAAGAAAAAAAGAAGGGAGAGGAAGAACAGGGGCCTCCTGGAAGTTGGAAGAGTCACAAAGATGGCTTTTCTCTTCCCATTTTCTTTCAAGCACCAACATAACACGAAGAAATTGTTTCCTTATTATCACATGTTCAGGCAAACCTCAAATAAATTATTAACATATTAGAATATTAAATATTAACTATTAAATTCCTTTTATGAATTTTCTAGAGAGATACTGTTTTTATTCCTAAAAGACTAGCTTCTGCTAAAAGATGTGAGACCAGACTACCTCTATGCCCATATCAACAGGCCTATATTTGACAAAGAAATACAGGACATTTTCCCACAACTTCAACTTTTCACAACCCTGTTTTACAGCAGGGTCTTTCTAATTATACTTGAAAGAATTACTTTTTCCCTTTGATTCAGCAAAAGTGATCTAGAGTGGAGTAAAACTAAAAGGAAAAAGTGAAACATAAGCTAAAATAGAATTTGAAGGCATAGGGCTGGAAATGTGAAACAGACAAGACTGATGGCTTCTAAAACAAATCATTGATGAACTACCAAATACCTGTGCTATCTTATGAACTACATGAAGGCTGTGCAGTTATCAGCTTTCAGTTCTAAAAACTGAGGGAAATATTCTTAGAAAGATGACAGCACCATTCATTCAGAGTCTGGTTCCTTGTAGCTTGCTGTCTCATAGACATGAGCTATGGGCTATCCCAAGGTAAATGAGATAAGCAGTGACCTGAAGCTCTCCTTCCTGTGGGACATCCATGACCATCTTCCTTATTTTCCCTCTGGACTCCCTGCCACCACCTATGCAATACTTAAATACTGGATCAGAAACTCAAAAATGCACAGAAGGTCCAGAAGAATTTTTTCAGGATGTGCTGTAGCACAAAGAGGCCTGTTGCTCCTCAGAGAATACATGACATGACCAGAACCATGTTTAGAGGTGAAAGAATTTGCTCTTGCCATGATCAACTGAAAAAATGTAACTAAAATGCAGAAAGCTGCAAATTCACAATGAGCTGACTCCAATATACAACTTACTCCAGTTTATAACCTGAGTGCCTTTTCTTTTTTAAACATCAATGCTTCTGTACACACTCACATATAGCAGACACACCACTGGATAATTTGCTTTTCTGCTGATGAGTCATTACAGAACTGAACACCAAAAAATAAAGACTTGGCCTTTTGCAAAGGCCAAGTTGAGAGATCTACAGCAAAGTGGTGTGTAAGCAGATACCTAAGCTTCACATATGCCATGAAAAAGATTTTATGGTATTTGCAATGAAACCAAGTTCAATTTATGAATTGTGACTATTGACTATCTACATTTTTAGACATACACACACAAATATATGAACACAAGTTGCTTTCTGTAATACAGAATTATCATTTCACTCTCATTTCTCACAATAACAAAGTGGTGACTAAGAAAGTTGTGCAAAGATCAAAAGAGAAACTCAGATAGGCTTTAACAGCTCAATGTACATCTCTCAAAATACTGAAGCATCTGCAATATAATTAATCACTCAGTGCAAGAATTACAGGGCAGATGGAATACAGTGCACATGATGGGTGTGTGAATATTCCAACCCTACCACTACCAACAAACCCCCACTCTCTACAGGAACCCTGCAGCTCTCAATGATACAGTGCAATGTCACAATGTAAACACATTTTGCAATGAATTGCAAGATCTCCTACAAGGAGAAAATTGATTATTAATTGAACCTCTGTCAAAAAAGCCAATGTGGAATTCTAAGCACAGTGGATAAAATACAAAGAACTTTTAATAATTCCCATAAATTCAAGTTATTGGCAGTTTTTGTTGCATTCTGTATGCATGTACACAAGAGGAAAAGAACTGAGAAGAATCAGCACACTAGCCAACATTTAAGTTTCTGGATTTTATTTTCTCAAAAGAAATCCCAAAGCCCTCCACATTTATTCAGTGTTAAGTTTACATTCAATTTCTTTTAAGTCACTTAAAATCAGTAGTTTAAAATATATATACAAGCATTCACCAAATATTCAAAATCTAACAGAATAGAAAATTATTCATATTTTCAGATTTTCCAGAAATCTGTACGTACTGAAAAATAATTGGATAGGAGTATTGAAATGGTAAGGTGTTGTTTGTTTTTTCCTTCTCTCTCTTTCTCTAGTCCCTCCTCCTTTTAGTCACATGTTTTTTATTCCCATTGGGAAGGTTTTTAATTTTTTTTTTTTTTTTTAGGTCCACGTAATTTAATTTGGTTTTTTTTTTTTGTTCTCCCCAGATTGCTTCTAAATAACTCCAAAAATATAAAGGGAGGTCATGGGGAGGAAGAAGAGTTCAGATACATAGAGAAAATAACTTTTCAAACTCAGAGGCGGATTCACTTCTAATTATTGCTTAAATAGATAAGGAACACTTTGAAAGTCAGGTTTAACTTGAAGTTATTTCTTTATACGAAAAGCAGTTTTTGCCAAGTGCTAAAAAATTAACTGTATAAAATTTGCATAGTCTGTATTAACATCATTTAATTACTTTCATCTGAAGAAACATGCATTGCACATACTATTTGTGACCTGCCACATAAGAGAACCTAGGTCTTTTTCCTGACATTTCTATTGAATGTAACAGCCTACAGAAAGCTTTTCACAAAAGCACATACTTTATATAATTTATTGCCCCAGTACATAACAACTGGCTGCCTTTTAAAATTCGACAAATGGTTCATAACTTGCAGGTCCTCAAAAGAATTCCTGCAGCAAAGTGGAATGCAATTTTTCAGGAATGCTTCCCTTATGTGGTAAAAAGTTCCCTTTTTTTTTTTTTTTAACAAACAAACGAAAAAACCAACAACAACAGAAAAACAACTTAGGGGGAAAAGGAAGATAAAAAAGGGAAAAAAAATCAATTGCAAGTAACTGCCTAAAAATAAATTAAAGTCTTAAAAGAATCCATGCCACACAGTGGCAAGCATTTTTAGCATGATTCAATGCTGCATTCCAAACTCCAAATTTTCTTCTGTTCATCTTCTATGCTAACCTGCATTCACCCAAACCTTTCAAAGCTTTCAAGTCACTAAGATTTAAGAATGTGTTATAACTTACTCTGTATTTTCAGCAAAACTTCAACTACATCAGTTCTCACTTGTCCCTTTTCAACCCTTCTACCTACTAACACCTGTAGCAAATGCACATCCACCACATTCCTCAAGTCTCCAGGTAACTAATGCTCACTAGCTTAAGTTTCTACCTACCAGCCCCATGTAAAGACTTACAAGATTGGCTACTGAAGAACATTTATTACTTCAGTGAGAGCAATCAAAAGAGCTGGAATGCCCAACACATTAAGAAAAGTGTTCAACTTAAATCTTATGAAACTAAAACAACTTAAGTCTTATGAAACTAAAACAGATACTAACGTAAAACTTTTTTTCAAATACACAATATATCTATCACATCTACCATCTATGATCACAATCAAAACAGATTAGTGACATGATTCAAGAATCAGAATTCTTCAAAAACTCAGCATAACAGAAAAAAGAAAACATTCTAAATAATTCTTTGAACCACCAACAAATCTTAAGTTTCCTCCAAGCTGTCCTTTGTCTTTTCAACTCCCCTCATGTCAGAAGCTTCAGCTTCCCAGCCTTACCCAAGGTCTCCAGTGGTATTGTTTTGACTAGAAACAGGCCACTCATGCGATATTATTTCAAAACTCTTCCTAGGGCTGACCCATGCCAGCAGTTGCCAAAACACAAAAAGCAAAATAAAACAGCCCAAATGTTCCTCTATGTTACCTTTCTCTACCCTGCTGACAGACCAAACAAAACAAAAAAAAAAAAAAAAAAAAAAAAAAAAAAACACCAAAAAAAAAAAAAAAAAAAAACCAAAACAAAAAANCCCAAAAACAAAAAAAAACCAAAACCAAAACCAAAAAACCCAAACATGGTCTAGATCACATAACGTTTGTGTCCCTAGGATGTGGAGCTGAACATGGAAAAGCTTACAGAGAGGAAATGTATACATTAAATACATAGCTAAGAAACACCAGTAGCTAAGGCAATTTGTGGTTCCTTTCCTTCTCCATTGCCTTCAAACAAAATTCTTACTTGCAGCCATCCCTATTTCTTCTGTTTGTGATATCACCAGCATGTCCTTGGTTCCACTGCTACCACACTCTCCTCTAAATGCATGACAGCTCCTGACTAAGCCCCATGGGGTAAGATTTTTACAATAGGTACAAGACTGCAAAGCAGTGCCAAAGCCCTTCTAGTAAATAAACTTCCTACTCTTCTGTATAATATAGTACCCTTAACAGCATATACATTCCCAGAAAAACTCAGAGCATTACAAGGTTTAAATTCAACTTTCCACATCAATGTCCATTCAATCACATGCTACTGTAGCATTACTTAGGATGTTAGATACATATTTTATAATGTATCTGCAATGTAGTCAGCTAATATCACTGTAAGAACCTTAACTTTTACTTCTGTAAGTAAAGATTTTTTGTTTACATGGAACATTATCTTGCAGGATTATTGCATAACTTTAAGATGAAAAAAATCCCTCTTCAGTCCACTCAGAAGCCTTTGTTTTATAATCAAGACTGAGGAAAGTAATAATGGATCAGAATTACAAAAATAAAAGGCATTAGATGTTCTAATCTATGTTTTAGAAACTGAACCCCACTATTTACTTTTCTTTCCATACAGTTCATCATAGCAGACAGTTTCTACACCATTACAGACAGATGTCAAAACATTTCAAGGCATTCAATCAAACATTACTATCTGCTCACACGTGTAAAAAGCTTGGAGATCACAGTCCATCCGATTCATACTACCAGCAGTGATTATTTCTCAAATTTCCAAATCTGATTTTTATCTCCAGCATTACAAGTTCTCATTTGCACATCAGCGTGCCCCTCAGTCGTACGATAGGCAGTAAGGCACTTCCCGGAATGAGGATGATAAATAGTCCCATCTTCTTTGAAGTGCCAGATAATAATTTCTGGGACAGGAGATCCGTCTTTTGGGCAGCTCCTCATACCTATGAAGTCTTCACGCTCAGGGACTTCAGCACATAGCTCAGTTACAGAGTTAAATCTAATCTCCTGATTTGATGTATATTCACAAAACTGGTTGCCTCCCTGACCATGACAGCCGAAGAGAGAGAGGTGAGACCCTGTAGGATTATGTTCCTGTAAGACATAGTCAAGGCACTCTGAAGGTATTCCTCTGCTGCGGATAGCACCGTGCCAGCCAGGACGATCTTCCGGTACGTGCAACTCAGCAAACACATTTTTTAAGTACCAGTGAAAACTCTTGCATTTCAAACGCTCCCTAAGAATCTTTCTTTCAGAAATGTCTCCATAGTTTTCTTTCCTTGCTGAAGGATTTCTGTTGTAAAAGTGATCTTTGAACTCATCCATCCACACCTCAGCAGCACGTGCCGTGTTCTGAAGGAAATTTGGTCTAGCATAGGGCGCACGCTTTGGAAACACATGGCCCACGTGGGAGCACGGATGAATTTCCAACATGCCGCCACACTGCCAAACCCTAAACGATAATTCTAAGTTCTCCCCTCCCCAAACATCCATTCCTGTATCATAGGTTCCCAGGTACTCAAAATACTTCTTGCTGACAGCAAACAAGCCACCAGCCATAGTTGGGGATCTGATTGGGTCGGTTTCCGACGTGCGCCTGAGACGCTCGTGTTTAGGCACCGAGTGCCACTGGAACGTCAGCCGCCAGTCAAACCCCCCAATCATGGGCTCTGCCGTTTGCATGTAGTATTCAAATGTTTTCCAGTCAATGGTGTCAATGACAGGACAAACAATAACAGTCTCATTCTCAGCAATCCTCTCCAGCAGTGGTTCCAGCCAGCCGGAAACACATTCACAGTGACAATCTAGGAATGTGAGAACATCACCGGTAGCAAAGGTAGCGCCGATCAAGCGTGCACGAACCAATCCTTCTCGTTTGTTGGTTCTTATCAAGCGAACTCTTTTCAGACTGCTTATGTATTTTTCGAGTTCAGCCTTCAAATACACTTTATCACTCAGGTCATCCACCAGTATAATTTCTTTCAGAAGCACTGAAGGTGACGTTTCAAGAACACTGTGTATCGTCCGCAGCAGCGTCGACCAGGCTTCATTGTAGAAAGCAATTATAACAGATGTCGTGGGCAGTCTTCTGTAGTTGTACGATTTAGTTTTACAACCGCTCAGTCGATTATCTTCAATGTGCCGGTGGAGAGAAATTTTATCACTTAAATAAATATTTATTGCATACTTCTCAATCAGCTCTTCCTCCTGTTTCTGTTCCTCAGGACTCAGCTGTGGGCGAGAAGGCTTACCCCATTCTCCTGGAGCATAAGGATCAGGTGGGGGTTTGTCATAAACTGGACGAGACAAATCGACAGCTTTTTCTGCTCCGTCAGAAAAGCGTCTCTCCCATTTCCCTTTAGTGATGCTCTTGCCGGCGAGGGAGGCACCGAAGGAAGAAACCGACAGCTCGACCACAAAGTAAGCGATCATTAAGAAGCCGAGGAACACGCAGCTTTTGCGGATCCACGTCCATCTTCTCGCCAGACGAATCCTCATCTTAGACAGTTAAAAGCAGCTCCTTAGCAGAGACAGGTCCGTGAACTCCTGCCGGCTCTCCCCGCGCCGCCGGGGAGGATGGGGCTGCAGGCACTCCCAGCCTCGGGCTCGGGACGCCGGCAGAGTTTGCAGCCAGCCCTCCGTTGTGGGCCCGGTAGATTCCAGGGGGACCGCGGGGGAGAGGGGCGGCACGGAGCCTCTGCCCCTGCCCCTCCGGCCTCGGCGCTCCCCTCACTTACTTCCTCCTCCTCCTCCTCTCTCTCCGCGGGACAAACCCCTCCTCCAGCCTTGTGGTTTGCTCAAAAAGTTGTCGCTTAAGGAAGGGGAAGAGACTCCTTAGCCCGCCCGAAGGCGCAGGAGCCCGCCCCGCCTCCGCGCCCGGACCTGCGCCCGGAACCGCCCGGCGGCTCCGGGGAGGGGAAGAGGGAGGAGGGAGCGGGCTGCCCCGCCCGGAAAGCAAACGGCGCCCGGCCCCGCACTCACCCATCCCCGCCGCGTTCGCGTTGAAGGCGACGCCCGTCACCGCCGCCGTGTGGCCGCGGAAAGGCCGGATCAGGACGGGGTCCTC